>JASDQU011403057.1:13852-35935 GCA_032191745.1 Picea mariana
ATATTTTACCTCACTTATCCTATCCTTCCACTCGAAATGATCCGACGGATGACGGGAATTCGGGTTTGATCCGACGGCTGACGGGTATTCGGATAAAAGAAATCAACTTTTCTACTTATCCTGTCCTTCCACTCAAAAGTGATCCAACGGTCGATGTGGACTCTTCGAAGCAGATTAACAGTTGACGATGATTACAGAACCACAACTTGCGAGTTATTTAACTTGACACCCAAGCTCCGCAATTTGAAGTTGTGCGTTGTTGGTGAGTCAACCACAATCGTCGATATTCGAAGCTATAATATCAGATGATCCTAACTAATTGCGGGATTGGAACTAGTGTGATATTTAATTCTCCTTTCGATGTCCGCAATCTATCCCTGCCGTTGATCTGGCTTGCAGATTCGACGGTCACTATCCTTCAACGGTCTTCAAGCCCATGGTCACTCATATGACTGATGTCTGTTATATGAGACGATAAACACCGTCAATTCCTTGATCGAACGTCTGTTGAGGCTTATCACCTTTTCCTGTGCATTGGTCGACTTCTCAATATTTCCATCGATCCTGACGATACTTCTGCAATGCACTCTTCCTTCTGAGCTTTGATCTTCATTTTCTTTTGTACAACATTTTCCCTTCCGATCTTTGATCCCCATTCACTTCTATACAATGTTTTCCTTCTGAGTTTTGATCTCTACATTTGCTAACCCTCCTGAGATTTTATCATAGGAACATTGTTGATCCTATCGTGATCAACAATAATCACGAATTGCTTGAGCTTACACTTTCGATCTCTGCATATTGTTTCATATTTTCTTATAACTGATATACTATTGACATCAATGACAATCTCATCTATAGTAATGATAATTCATCATAACAACAAATCATTACATCAACTGTTAACATCAATGAAAATATGTCCAACAATCTCCCCCTTTGTCATTGAGGGAAACCCACTAAATTCATATACAAAACTCCCCATGTGATGATGCTTTCTTCGTATGAAGTTTCTTCATATGAAGTGTCTGAAGTTTTCTCTCCCCCTTTGACATCAATGGAAAAGGGTTTTCCTCTTGTGGTAAATCTCTGTATGTTATTGACTAGAATCTGAACTTGGGTAACTCTTCCTACAATCATCCTTTTATTGTCATAACTAAATGACTCCCCTTGTCAATATTCTCTCTCTTTGTTTCTGACTACTCCCCCCCTTTGCTTCTGAAAAGGTATCTCTTCCTGACAAGGTTTCTTCCCCTGTTAATTTACTAACTTCTTATCTCAGTTGATTGGGATTTTTGTGTTTCAAATGAGTAGTCTTCTTGATACCAATTTTTTGTAGTGATCAAGTCTTTTCAAAACTTAATCTAATTACTTTCTTATTTACTACCTAAAATACTTCCCCTGAGTTTTTACTGACTGTTCTCCCCCTTTGTTTCTAAAAGGGTAGATTTTTCTGACAGGGTCTCTTGTCTTTTTATCTCTACAGGATGTCATGTACCTCATTTTGTACATCAGAATGTTGTTTTTACGGATGCTGCTATCCTACTGGAGAACTGTGCAATTGTAGCTCATATTATTCAAACAACCCTTGGATTTTCCCATTGATTTTCATCGATCTCTAACCAGATGTATCCATATTTATCCAATATGCTTCTTTACTGTACATTGCTCTTAAGTTGTCTGGGAAAGTTTATACTATGCTTGTCACTTGACTGCAATTCTTTTTGCAGCAATTAACTTCACTCTTGTTCACTTTTTCAGTCTTTGCTATCCACATCTGTGAGTGTCCTGATTTCTTGAACTTTGTTCTATGATCTTCTATTACTGCAACTTCATTTTTTTTCCATGTTTCATTTACTCTTTTTGTCGTATTGTATGAAGCATTTCTCATTGAATGTTTTCTTGAGTTCCAACAGTTATGGGCTTTGTGGCCATATCCACCACAACTATCACATCTCATAGTGCAACAATGTGTAGCAATATGTCCAACATGATTGCAGTTCCAACATATTATATTGTTGTTTAACTTACCAACTTGTTTTCTTCCATGATGCCTACAATCCAAGGCTTTATGACCATATTCATTACAAGAAAAACAATAACCATTAAAAACATTCTCATACCTTCTTTGATTCATCCATGAAGGTGTCTCTCTTCTAAACTTGATTTAAGGTATATGAGTAGCTTCTAGATGTCTTCCATGATCGGATCTTCTAAATTTTGTAGTGTTGCTTTTATTTCTTGAACGTGAAGGACCTGAGTCATACTTGATTTCAATTTTTACAAGTGAAGGAGCCGTGTCAGACCTATCTTCATCCTTTACAAATGAAGGACCCGTGTCAGACCTGTCTTCGTCCTTTACAAATGAAGGACCTGTGTCAGACCTGTTTTCACCTTTTACAAATGAAGGACCTGCATTAGGTTTCTTAGGAGTACTGATTTCTTCCTTGTTGTATCCAAGACCGAATTTGTCTTTTGGTGATCTCTGACTATCCAAGATCTCATCCAGGGTCATGGAGACTTGATTTGGTTGTTTGAATTTTCAACCTTCTTTCTAATATTCACAACTTTTGCTTCCAGCTTATGACATGATTCTTCCTTTTTGTTCATCTGGTTCCTCACTACTTCCTCCCTTATTTTGTCTTCTTCAAGTTGGATTTTAAGATTGACATAGCTTTCCCTTAGTTCTTTTAGTTCTACAAGGTTTTTTCTTGGTTCATCATCTTCCTTCTTTTCTTCTTTTCCTTGACTAATTTCATTTTTCAGTTTCTTGATCTCCTCTTTTCTTAACTGATTTCATTTTTCAGTCTCTCGATATCCTCTTCCTTTTCTTAACTGATTTCATTTTTCAGTCTCTTGATCTCATCTTCCTTTTCTTTTGTTAGATCAACAACTTTTGTTTTCAATCTTTTGATCTCTTCTTCTTTGTTTCTAGCTGAATATTTTTCTTAGATATGATTTCTTCATTGTGTTTGAGCTTTTCTTTTATTTCTAGGATATGCCTTTGATTGCTAAGCTCATCATATTCCTTCTTCTTTTCTTTTTCTTGACTGATTTCTTTCTTCAAGTTCTCGATCTCCTCTTCTTTTTATTCTAAATGATTATCCTGCTCATATATTATCTTTTCATTGTCCTTGAGCATTTCCTTTATTTCCAAGATATGCTTTTGACTCTTTTCAAGAAATTGTTTAGTGTAGTCATGAAGATAGCTATAGTCTAAATTATTATGGTCATAGCAGTATTCGTAGAGACTCCAACCAACTTTTTGTTTGTTCTTTGATAGTTCTTCTTCTACTTATTCCATGAGATAAATGCTAACATAACATTATTTTATTGTATCTGAGTCTTCTTCTTTACTTGCAGGGGAGGATTCAATATCAACATTATTGCAATCAAAATATTGTGGAGAGTCTTTAACTTTATTGATGGTTGAGTCTTCCTCTTCATCCTTGATAGGAATGTCTTCTGTGTCTTGTCTTTTGGTTTGATACATCTCTTCTAACTTCAGCCATAAGTCCTTGGCAGATGTGCATATTCCTATGCTTGCCTTGACTGTATCTGATAATCCATTGAGAAAAACCTTCAATGCCACTTCATTATTCTTCCTTGCTCTTCTTTGGACTGTAATATTGGATAGATTCTTTGACGTAGTTAAGTCCCAGGGCATGCTTACTACTGCATTCCAAAATTCAGATCCTCTTGTCTTCAAATACTATTTCATATTTTCTCTCCATGAGGAATAATTTGTTCCATAAAATAAGGGATCTTCAATTGTGGAGAGAGCCATATGTCCACCCATTTCTTCATGATATAACTTCCAGTGATTAAAATGCGCTGAAGGAACCCTCTCTGATGCCAATTGTTGAACACATCACCCACACTAAGAGGGGGGGTGAATTAGTGTGTGGAATTTTCTAACTTTTCTTCTTCTTACAAGTTATCAGTTAAAACATAATTATACAGATTAAGAACAATCAAATCATAATCACAATGGATACAAGAGATACCAGATGTTTGTGTAAGATTTTGTATAATTGATATGTATATATATGAATATATTAATATGAATTTTCCCAGAAACAACTATTTTGTATCAGCACCAACTAAAGTAAGGAGCACCAACTCCTCGGAGAGAACCAACTCTCAAGAAAGACCCAGCTTGCCACAAGACCCAACTTGCTGATAGAACACACTCTATCCAACTAGATTTTATATAGTAATTCAACTCTAGTAGCAGTGATCCATTATTGAATCAACTCTATTTCATGATCAGAGGTATACCATAAACGCTCATCACCACACTTTATCTTCTGTCTAAAATTTGTGCCTTCTTCGCTTTATCTTTCCTCTGATATCCACGCCTTCTTCACTTGTTCTTCTCTCTGATATTTGCATGGACCTCAGGTCCGTATCCCCTTCATTTTTCTCCGTAGGCCGCTCTTTCTCAACGAGCCTATCTTTTCCACAAACCCGTCTACTTTCACAAGCACCCCTCTAGTGAACCAATCATGGTTGTATTTTTACTTGCTTATGCTCAAAACTTGTTTAAGTTATTGAGCTGACCCATGCAACAAGTTATAACCAACTTGTTAATTTACAACAACTTTGGGACCACCAGAGATCGTCGTTTCAGGTCTTCAACATTAAACCTGGCATCCCATTTTAATTTCATAAATCGATCACATGCATGGATCGATTTCCTTTGTCTCTGTGATAACATAAATCAACACTTCCTTCAAACCATGTTCATATGATCATAGGCGTATAACCACATGCTTATCAATTTAAGTGACGCATTACATTCTGCCTTTTAAATATCTTTACCATATGATCAATGGCGTTATTCAGATGTTAGGTGAGACGGGCGCTTGGGCGCTTATCAATTCAACGATCATGATTCAATATCCGATGAGATGGACGATTGGCGGGACTTCGGGACTTCGCCCTCCAGGGCTTTGAGACTTTGCAACCTTTCAAATCTCCCGAAGCATATTTTTCCGAACAGATCGGATGTTTCTCATTATATCATAGAACCATATCAATGGTCATATTTGATCCCTACATCGCTTAATCCGATGGCCAGGTCTTAATCAAGAATTGGGATGGATGGCCACCAATTACTTCGGGACTTCGACTATTATGTTGATGCTATCCTTCCACTGTATTTTGATCAACGATTGAGAGTACACTCGACATTAGATCGATGGTCGAGATCTCCTTCAGGTCTCCGAACTTCAGATATTTCAAATATCAACCCCTTCTTTCCTTTGTACGTCAATCTTTCAGAGCTGTCAATCCACTGACGTGTGTCCCTTTCGAATCAACAACTGCGATCCTTTCACGTCTCCGGACTTCAGAATTCTCAAGTCTCAACTCTCACTATAGTATGATCAACGGTTGAGAATACTCCCAAATTGATCTTCTGATCGGACGGCTCGTGTCCACTTCGGGACTTCAGAGGTTTCTAATAAATGTTTCTCCATTTTCCTCCGGAGTGATCACTCGCTGAGTAAGTCATAAGTGGCGGAGACCGCTTGATGTCGATTAATACTTCCACTTACACTATCCTTCCACTGTAGTAGATCGACGGTCGAGAATGCCCCCGAAGTGATCTTGAGATCATATGTCTCATATCCACTTCGGGACTTCGTCATTTGAGACTTCGGGGCTTTGGGCAAGTGCTGGTGGTCGAACTCCTGAAGTAAAACTCCCGTAGTGACGTAACTTGCTTACGTCACTTGATGACATGTCATGAGCTGAGTAGCTTCCGCGTGTCACTTAAATTCGTGATTTGCACGTACCTGAAATGACGAATCAACTTGATACTTGTCATTATCTGATTGTGCCATGTGTCCCGACTGACGTAGTCTTGCTAACATGGATCTCCTTATGTGGCACATGTTCTTCTCCTGGATCTAATGGTTGTCCTAACTCTCGAACTGTATCTCAGATCAACGACTGAGAGTGACTTAGGACCTTCGTCCTTCAAGACTTCGGGACTTTTGAAATTTCTTGGTGGTGAAAATCCCGAAGCAATTATCCCGGAGTGACGTAACTTCCTTACATCACTTGTTGTCATGGCACGAGCCAATTTACTCTTGATGCTTGTCATCATCTGATTATTCCATGTGTATTTGTTGATGTGGTATGATGATGTGGTCTTCCACATGTCCTTGTAGACATGCTCCGACACGTGTCCTTGATGATGTGGTCTGCTGATGTAGATCTACCTGATCTAACGGTGATCCTATTTTCTCTAGATTCGATTGTCCTTATTCATTTCAGATTTCCGGCTCTCCGGGCTTCGGGTCTTTCAAATCTCAAACTGAAAAATCTGAAGTGAGATTTTTTTAGAGCTTAACCTCCTCACATCTTTGTACCTGAACTAAGTGTTGTTCATCGATCATGATCCTAGATCAATGGCTCGATCTGTCTGCGATGCAAATCTTCTAGCTTATCCTGTCCTTCCACTTAGATTGATCCAACGATTGATGAAAATTCGCATAAATGATATCTCAGATATTTTACCTCGCTTATCCTATCCTTCCACTCGAAATGATCCAACGACTGACGGGAATTCGGATAATCAAGAAATTAGCCTTTCTGCTTATCCTGTCCTTCCACTCAAAAGTGATTCAATGGTCGATGTGGACTCTTGAAGAAGATTAATGGTCGACGATGATTGCGGAACCACAAATTGTGAGTGATTTAACTTGACACCCAAACTCCGCAATTCGAAGTTGTGCGTTGTTGGTGAGTCAACCACAATCGTCCATATTAGAAGCTATAAGATCGGACGGTCCTAACTAATTGCGGGATTGGAACTAGCACGATATTTAATTCTCCTTTCGATCTCCGCAATCTATCCCTGCCATTGATCTGGCTTGCAGATCTGATGGTCACGATCCTTCAACGGTCCTCAAGCCCACGATCACTCATATGACCGATGTCCGTTATATGAGACGATCAACACCGTCAATTTCTTGATCGGACAGCTGCTGAGGCTTATCACCTTTTCCTGTGCATTGGTCGACTTTTCAATATTTCCATTGATCCCAACGATATTTCTTCAATGCGCTCTTCCTTTTGAGCTTTGATATTCATTTTCTTCTGTACAACGTTTTCCCTTCTGAGAATTTATCTCCATTCGCTTATGTACAACATTCTCCTTTTGAGATTTGATCTCTGCATTTTCTAACCCTCCTGAGATTTTATCATAGGAACATTGTTGATTCTATTGTGATCAATAATAATCACGAATTGCTTGAGCTTACGCTTTCAATCTCTGCATATTGTTTGATATTTTCTGTTAACTGATATACTATTGACATCAATGAAAATCTCATCTATAGTAATGATAATTCATCGTAACAAAAAATCATTACATCGACTGTTGACATCAATGATAATATTTCCAACACCATAAGTCACAACAATCATAGCATGTAAATCACATCCAATATTTAAATTACCCAAACATGTGCATCAAACCCCCCTTAACCCAAACAAATGCTCAAAGATGTTATGCAATTTGATAAGTTAGGTTTGGAGAAGGTCTGAGGGTGTCGTATTGGGCTAACCTCTCTTAAGTTTGGGGAGTTTCCCATGTGGGATCTAATCCAGGTCATGTAAGTGTATGAGGTTGCATGGGGTAAGTGTTTGGGCATGGGGTGCATGTAATTATAGGGAAATGTAAAGTCTTACCTCTGGGTGCCTTTGTAGAGGACGAGCTGCACCTTGTCATAAATTCAATTGTTTCCTATCCCATTCATTTCCTTTTACTGATAGCTTTATTTCTTTTCATCTTTTTCACTTGTGCTTCAAGGGAATAGTTGAGAGCCACTGTCCTGGCTTGATGACCAGAGGTGATAACGTTATCCACAAACATTTCATGGAAATTAGAAGTCATACTCATGATGAGACCCCCTTTCTCTTGGATATGCCACCAAGAGCCATTACCTTGGGTTGGTGACCAGATAGGTGGTAGTGTCATACTGCTACATTCCCATGGTCATAATAGGTCGACTCGTGATGATACCCCCTATCCATCAACTAATACCTTGAGTGTTTATGTATCTTATGGGTCCCCTTTTCTTACTGAGAATATTTTCATTTCTTTCTCAGGGACCCTTGGGCGAATCATCTCAAAGGTTTCAACATTGGATTTTAACTCTTTCCAGCTACTTTTACCCTTTGGGCCTTTAGCCCCTTCTTCCCACGAGGCAAGGTACAACCCTTCCTAGTGTAGCCAATCCCAATGCCCAAACAAGGATAGGGGAGATGAAAGGAATAAAGATGGAAAATGGTAAGTATGGAGGGAACATACTATGACTTTTCACAGACCCACCCAATAGCAACCCATCCTAAAGGGAAATGAACTTACTAGAGCACCATGTTACCCTTCCAGGTATGAATGATTGAAAGAGCATAATTTCCAAACAAACTTCATGAAATGAAGAAGGATTCAATACAATATATTCAAGTGCTTCAAAAATCATAAGGATACATACCATGATACCCAGACTCATTACCTCATGGACCAATACTCATCGCTACTTCAACACCAGGCTGATGGGATGGATGCTACTGGTGGTGATAAGTGGACTGGACTGAAGAAAAGAAGGACCCTCCAAGGCCATGCTTAAGTTGTCCGAATCTCTTTATTCCATGTATAATACCTATGGGCCTCAAGATGTGATCTCCTTATTTATCCCTAGGATAGGGGATAACATTTGGCTACAACTCCGGGACATGTTCTCACCGTAGAGTGCATGAGATCCTCAACATTTTTGGTATGACTCGTGCCTGCTACATATCGACAAAGGATATCAGTAATCCCTAGGGTGGTGATATCACCCCTTGTTCATATATGCTATAATAAACAAATAAAGAGCATCTCTAGTCTAGCATATGATCATGAGCATACATATATACATAATGAAACAAGACAATATGAAGATGCAAATACAACTATGCTAACATGATATGAAAATGGTATATACAATGGATGCAAATGCCTACCTAATCTACTTACCTATTGGTTGAATGCTAGGTATAGTGAAATAACCAGTGAAACCATCCTAGCAATATCTCATAATACCTGCCTCTGTGCTTCATCATAAACCAAAACAATCACAAGTCAAGCACAAAATAAACATGAGTTAGAGCATGCATTATATCATGGGAAGTCGTAAAGTCTAGCTCATGGAGGCGGGAGGGAGGGACACAATCATGCCAAGTCACCCTTCTAGAAAAGTGATCAATCCATCTCAGAAAAGGATCATGAGAGGTCACGGAATCAAAAGGATGGCTCAAAGAGTTTGAGGGCTGGCTACCTTGGACGTCATCATATCCTGAGGTCTGGGAAGGGACTAGCAAGAACCTAGAGGATGACCGACAACTTCTCAGGGGAAGGTTGGAATACCGAGATAACAAATTTCTTCTTAAGGCATTCAACCTACCCTTGAATTCTAAAATAAGGCTTTGACCTGTGTTATCCCCTATGATAGGGATAACTAAGGAGATCATCTCTCGAGGCCCAAAGGTCCTAGACATGGAGTGTCGAGAGAAAAATGATTTGAGCATGGCCCCGAAGGGCCCCTCTTTTCTTCAGTGGTGCTCATTTATCAACAACAGTAATATCCATCCCACCAAATTGGTCATGAAGTAGCAATAAGTCTTGATCCATAAGGTAATGAGTCTAGGTATCATGGTATGTGTCACTCTGATTCTTGAATCACTTGAATATGTTGCATTGAATTCTCCTTCATTTCATAACATTTGATTGGAAATTATTGTCTTTGACTTGTTCATACCTGGAAGGGTAACACAGTGCCATAGTACATTGATCTCCCTTTAGGATGGGTTTCCACTGGGTGGGTTTGTGAAAGGTTATCGTTTGTTCCCTCCATACTTACCACTTTCTATCTTTATTCCTCTCATCTTCCCCTACCTTTGTTCGGGCATTGGGATTGGCCACACTAAGAAGGGTTGTACCTTACCTTGTGGGAAGAAGGGGATAAAGGCCCAGAGGCTAAAAATAGCTCATAAGAGTTAAAAGAATTTGAAACCCTTGAGATTTTTCGCCCATGGATTCCCGAGAAAGCAGTAAAAATATTCTCAGTAAGAAAAGAGAACCTATAAGATAAATAAACACTCAAGGTATTAGTTGGTGGATAGGAGGTCTCATCATGAGCCGACCTATTATGACCATGGGCATGTAGCGGTATGAAACTACCACCTATATGGTCACTAAACCAGGGTAGTGGCTCTTGGTGGCATAGCCAAGAGAAAGGGGGTCTCATCATGAGCCAACTTTCTCATCTCCATGAAATGTTTGTGGATAATGCTGTCACCTCTAGTCACCAAGCTAGGACAATGTCCCTCAACTCTTCCCTTGAAGCATAAAAAAAAAATATCAAAATAAAAGGCGATGAATGGGATATGAAACAATGATATCTATGACAAGGTGCAACTCACCCTCTACAATGGCACCCATAGGTAATACTTACATTTCCTTGTTATCACTGCACCCCATGCCCAAACACTTGTCCCACGCCACCTCATACTCTTACATGACCTGGATTGGATCTCCCATGGAAACACCCCAAACTTAAGGAGGATTAGCCCAATAACACACCCTAATAGCCTCTCCAAACTTGACTCGTTAAATTACATAATGTCTTTGAGCATTTTTCTAGGTAAAAGGAGGTTTGATGCACATGTTTGGGTAATTTGATTATTGGATGTGATTTACATGTTATGATACCTGCGACTTATGAACCCTTGGAGGGTGTACTTGTTGCTGTTGCAGGACCTTGCCTGGTGGACAAGTACACATGGGGGAATGATTATCTTGGACATTCATGGGGATGAAATCCTATAGATGAGTGTTGTAACCCCAGCCAGGGGAAAGAAGACATCAAATATTTACACCAGGAAGAAAGAAGGACGTCACCTTGGAGGCACCCTAGCAGACTTAGACCTAGGGGGATCTTTCTTTTCCACCTGGACGTTGACCTTTGATATCCCATGACATCACCATCATGACCTTGGATGTCATCCAGAGCCAGGGTTTTCATTTTGAGGGTAGTTGTGAGCTATTTGACACATGTGGTCATTATCCAGGGCCTTTGGAGGCCAAACATTCAACATATGGAGCCTAACGTTCCACCTTAGGGGATGAACACCACCGTAGAAGGGCATGACGTCACCCTTGGAAGTGTTTTTAGATGCTAATTAATTTTATTTATTCCAAATTGGAATTTATTTGTAATTTGGCCAGGTCAACCTTATTTTGACCAGAAAATTAATTAAAGGTCAAAATTCTGTATAAATAAACATAAAGTACTCTCATTTTTATCATCACAACTCCTCACACAAGAGGAGAGGTCTGAAATTTTCTCCCTAGAAGGGCTATTGGTTGAAATTGTGAGGTGCACTCTTGTATAAGGATGATTTTTTTCAAGTTGATCAATCTTGGAAGCTTTTACGGTGATCTTGCATGGTATTTTCATGATTATTCTTGGTGCAAGTATGTAAAATTTGCATTCTTTGTCATTTATTGATTGGTTTATGTATGGTTTTATTTTCTCATACAAGATTATGAGATTGCATGGTATACTTAATGCTTGAAGTAAGGAACTTAAATTGCTACTTTCTTACTTTTTATTTTCCAAGTCTTTTCATTAATTTGATCTAGTAACTAGTAAAACCCTAGAGACCTAATTTGATAACACTCTAAGGTTTTGACCTAGTTATCTTTGCCTAAGTTCTTATCCCATAAGAATCCTAAGGAGAGAAAGGTGCTAGGGCCTAGAATTTCCTACACCCTAGTATCTTGTTTTTTTGAGGAAAATGCATAGGGGGACTTAAGTTACTACTCCTATGAATTCCTCTTGGGATTTTGTGCACTATCAAAATTGATTTGCAGCCTTAGAAGAAGCCTCCACTTGACTTGTTTGCACAGGGGTAGACCCAGGGTTCAACGCTTCAACAACGCACCAACAAAACCTTAACTACCTACCCTTTCGGCAACACCTGCGGAACAGATGAAGTCTCACCCGAGGTAGAGGTAGGGGTGGTTGCAAGACTCAAGTGTATACAACCTAGCAGGGACACATATCTGTGATCACAGTACTTAGCAGGGCACTTAGCAGTTAACATTCATTAATATTTAACTCTTATCTACTTCGTAGGAGAAAACCCTAATTATAGAACAACACATTACTCAACAAGATCTAACACATCCAAGCAATTTAGCATATAGAAATAGATTAGATATAGCATTCATTCACATCACTAAGCACTAAGCTATTATATCATATGCATTCAACATACATAAAGATTACATCACTAAGCATAAATCACATCAATCACATAAAGAAACCATAAAACATGATATACGTGGTTCACCCCCAAGGTGGGGCTACGTCCACCAACTCTTCGTCTTCTTTATTATCTTCTATCAATATCCTTACACGCACAGAGCATCAAAACCCACTCCGCATAGGACAAGAGATCTGTGTGCACCTCGCCATATCCTCCTTCCTTGAGTTCGGTCACAACACAAAGCCTCTTTACAATCTCTTTCATTTAGCTCTGCAAGTTCTCAACACACAGTATGCTCAAAGCTAGCTTAATCACATAGATCCAACTACTTACATCACTTGCACTCAACACAATATAACACTTAGCACCACATCTCTTCTTTTCCTTACATCGCCTAGATTTCTATTTATACATTACAAAAGGGGCCAAGGCATGGGTAAACCCATGGGATGACATCCCATACTCGTTACATAAACCCTAAACCCAAAAATCCCTAAAAAGGGGGTGAGATCCTGTGATTTTCTCTTCGCCTTGCGCGCCACCTTCGAACAACCTGTCAAAGTCCCAAAAATGGTCAAACATGACCAAGGTTCTCCAAAACTTGGTCAAGGGCCAACAAGCCCCCAACACTCACCTGTGACTCGTCCCGAGTCACTCTAATCTATGTAAGTCTGCCTTGAAGTCCTCGAGCTTGGCTCGAGCTACCTCGACCTGTTGCTTCACCAGAGCCTCCTGCTCGGTGAAATCCTGGATAACCTTCTTGGTCATAGGTCCTTCTAAGCGTTGTTTTACTGTGGTGACTACTTGTTCTAGTTCTGCACATTGTGCTTCAATTTCTTCAAAAAGTGTGCAAGCTTCATCCTGCACTGGCTAGAGCCTCTGGGTCACTTCCATGACCTGGCTCTGGATGGCATGGACTTGTTGCTAAACCACACGCTGCTAGTGGTACCTTTTCATCTTTCGACCATTGACAGTGGCTTCAATTGTGCTTGCACTATTGCTTCTTGTTGCTTTGCCTCCTGGAGCTCTGATTCTAGTGTCCTTAGTTCAGGGTCCTCTGCAAGGCGTTCATAGGTCTGCGGACTTTGACTGCTGAGCTGTTTTCATTCTAAGGCCAATGATTTGATTCTCTAGACTTCACGTTGGGCAGTTTCTTCTCTCTGATTTCGCACTTCCTGCGGAGTGCTCGGTACTACTTGTAACTCAAGTTCTGTGAATCTTTGTTGGAGCTGATGAATGGCTTCAACAATCTTCCCCACTTGACTCTCCACTGGGTGTTCTTCCATCTATTCTAAGATCGTCACAAGGTGAAGTACTCTAGTGACTGCTTCTTTAAATCCAATCTGCTCTGCGAGCAACTGTTCTTTCTCCTTCTGGATATGCACTCTATCCTCTACAAACTTTGCCTGGAGGTCATCTTTTTCTTGTTGCACAACCCGACGTTGCTCTATGGATTTCTCTTTTGCCTGCTTCAGGGCCTCTATGGCATGTTCTTTTTACTCCTGGACACGATGAAGGCAAGCTTCTGTTGAGTCTTCTAATCTGCGTAACTGGGTAGGTTCATCTCCCAACTCTGTTCCTTATGATGGTGGAGGTGTAGTAGACACTGCGCTGCTGGAATAGAGGGCTTGCTGTACCCCTTTTATCTCTGCTGCAATCCTGTCATACATGGTTTCCTATTTTGCTTCGTTGTGCTATAAGATATCCTCTGAGGTGTTTGACACAACAACAATGATAAGGTCAATGTCATCCACCGTTAACATAGTCAGAAATGGCAGTTTATTGGCTTTTGACTTCTTCTGTGATGTAGGTTTCTTGGATGTCTCAGCTTCATCAAGGGGGTCCCTAGGCGGTGTTACTTCACCCTGCTTTGGTTTCTCTTATTTCCCGTCATTCTCTTCCTTGTCTACTTCCTCACCTCCTCCCCTCCAGGTGAATCTGAAGCAGTCTCTTGTGATGCGCTGTTCGACTCTTGTACCTCTTCCTTGTTTTTCCTTCTGCTACTACTGGGTGCATCATATTATTCGCGAGTGACCACAGGACTATCAATGAGGTTGGGGTCGATCAGTTCTTCTTGGTCGACTGGTATAAGGAACTCTGCAGGCCATTCCTTAGTTATTTCTTCCATGTCCTCCTCTGTGAGCTTATAGTAGGATTGAAGCTCTTCTTTATGTTCATCTCCGCACGCAGTGATATAAATAAAATGTCTATCTGCATGAAATTTTACAAATGTCCTAAACCTGTGCAGGGTGTTCGACCTCATACGTGGGAAAGACTCAATATCCCTCTTCAACTGCAGGTAATAGGTGTGGAACATTGCGTTTGACTGCCATTTCTTAGCCATGTCGCTCGAGTACTGGAGCGTAGTGAACTTTGTAGCCAAGGGTTCATATGGCTCAATTTCAAGGAAGGTCGCACATTCCGGCATCTCCCAAGCAATGAAGGCGATGAGGATCAACATCCAACTAAAATGGAACTCATAGCCCTGATCCTGAGCTTCACGACAGTCTTGCGCTAACTGGTTGACGAGGTAGCTTGCCCAGTTCATTTGTATTCCTTCAATGCATTTTCCCGTGAGGTCAACAACGAACCCTGTGACCTGCGTGGGTCTGTTTTTCCTTACTAGCTTACCAACGATCAACTGGCAGGCTAGGCGCACTACTTCGTTCTGGATGGAAGATACCTTGTATCCTCACTTCCCCTTCTCCACATCACCATAGGTGTCTTTGATTCTCTGTGCCAGGGTGCGATCTGCAACCTTCCTTGGATAAAAGTCTGGTGGGTCTGGTCCTTGCATTCTTAATCCAGTGATCCGATGGATCAACGCCGGATCTATGGTGATGCGTCTGTCCAGCCAAAAATAACCGCCATGGAAGCAAGACAACAAGAGTTTAACTCATGCATTAACCTTCTGATGCCTTCCAAAGTGGGGTATCTTCATTACGTTCAGGATGGTGGACCTTGCGATGTCTATGGTCCACGGCTGGGGGATGATCTTTGACTTTGTCCCCTATACTTATGTGGGGTGAGCATTCCTTGGTTCTTGTGATCTCCCAAGTTGAATTCATTGATCTTCAACGTCATAATATGTCCCAACTATAGTCCAACTGCGCGTATCCCCTTCGGGAGGTACACAGTGATAAAGGTGTAGTCAAAGTTCCTCAGGACACTGTCACGACTCACCACGCCAGCCAAAGGTGGGATATAGTCGGGAAGGATAGATGGGATGAGCTTCGCATTTGACAAGTCATCACGATGCTTGGTTTGTTTCTCTGTTGCAGTTCAGGATGGCCCAGATCGACGTGCAGTCGATGGGGAAGCTTGCAATCCTCTTGTCGATGAAGCTTGTGCACCTGTGAACATCACCTTCTCAGCCATGAGGTCTATAAGTATTTCTTCGACGGATTTTTCTACTACGCTAAGGTCAACCGACACGTGTGAGATCAGATATCTTAGGTCGGTGAGAAAACACTCAATGTAACATAACGGGTGGAGAGATCTCAATAGGCACTGCGCGAAACAACCATTTCTATGTGGGCTTGTATAATCACAATTGGAAAAAGTGTTCTCGGTGCAACGTTTGACGGGATAAATAGACAACATCGTAACAGACTCTTCTAATCGGTAACAACGCCTCAATCAATGCAATTCCATCCGTTATGGTGCAGTCCCAATGGTTTAATGGCGAACGTTCTGTCAATAACTACATTTCTAGCCATTCTGGAGCGTTGTTCTAACGATCAGGACGCCTCCAATGGTCATATTGCTTCGTCGTGGTGAAGTGCCAATCTAGGCTGTTTTGATATCGCGACAAAGTTCTAGTTTTGCAAACCTTCCTTCTGCGAAGTTCTTCCTGGAATTTCATATAATTTCTCTAACTTTACTTTCTTCTAGCTGATCTTTCTGGCTTTCTTTCCTGTGATTTGAGTCACTGGTTTCCTCTTTCCATTATTGTTCTTATCTCCTCTTTGCATAGTAACTTCTCACTGTAGACGGTCTTTCATAGGGTTCGAGGGTAATACTTCTTCTCTTTCTGGGGTAGGTTCTCTACTTTCCTGTATGGACAAGTGTTTCAAGTATTCCTGTGTTCTTTCAACTTCGACAGCCCAGTCTCTAGCCCTTAGTTGCTTCGATTTGTCCTCCTGTTCTTCTATTAAGTGTGCTATTCTCCTAGCCATGAAATCTCTTAGTTCTTTCTTTTTTTGTTCTAAAGCTTCCTCTTCTTATTTCCTTCGTATTTGATCTTTCTCAACCCAAGTTTTTCCTAGAAAAATAACAAATGGGGCATTGTTCTCAACAAACTTAACGACCTCAAATTCTTCTTCTATCAAAGTGCCATGAGCACTCATAGGTATCTCGGTAAGTCTTCTACATAGGGTTATCATCTTCCCTTTAAACAATCCTATTCCTCCCAATGAAGGAACCATAACAGAATTTCTCAAAAATTCCCAAGTTCTTTCTGTCATGATATTCACCTGTGTTTCCTCATCCATGACATAGTCTATGTCGAAGTCTTCTATTCTTGTTTCTATGCACTCCTTCTCTTTTAAGGCCTCTGATAAGTTGAAGTCTCTGTGATCATTCGGGGTTTCTTTCATCTGCAATAATACAGTCTCCAATTCTTTCTGGTTCTTGAGCATATTTAGTTTCTTGGCCCTCCTCATGGTATTCTTGTCTCATGTTCATCTTTTCAAATTTATAAATCATTCTCAGGAAATATAAAAATTCATTTCCAGTAGCCTTACAACAAAGGCAAATAGGACCTTGACCAGGGAATCCAGGTCTTCTACAATTATAACAAAGAGTCAATCCTCTCTTTCTCTTGAACGATCTCCAACCTTTCTTGTACTGCACACTAGGATCACAGTGGTGGATCTGCACAAAATTCTTTCTGGGATCCTACATCCACTTGTTAGTCCAACATTTCTTTCTATGCATAGAAATAACATATCTTTCATTAGTTCTATCAGATCTATTCATATCAAATCTTCTTTCTTCTAGCTGTGCCCTAGTTTTCAGATTAGGACAAAATCTATCAAACATACCTAGATCCATTCTTTTGAAACAAATTTTTTTCACTTATCTCACCTTTATCAGAGCACAAAAATTTAATATCTTACCTCTTTTCTTTAGATTGGTCTTCTTTTCTTAGCATAGAGCTTTGCAAGTCAAGTAGAGTACTGTGCCCTAAAGAAACATATCTACACACATAGATTTTTCTTTTCTTTAGCTCCTAGCAATCACAGCTTCAGGTCCCGACAATGGAACCATTTTTTAGGATAGGGGCAGACCTAGGGTTCAATGCTTCAACAACGCACCAAAAAAACCCTAACTACCGGCCCTTTCGACAATACTTGTGGAGCAGATGAAGTCTCACCCGAGGTAGAGGTAGGGGTGGTTGCAGGACTCAAGTGTCTACAACCTAGATGGGACACAGATATGTGATCACAGTACTTAGCAAGGAACTTAGCAATTAACATTAATTAATATTTAACTCTTATCTACTTCGTAGGAGAAAACCCTAATTACAGAACATCGCATTAATCAACAAGATCTAACACATACAAGAACTTTAGCATATAGAAATAGATCAAATCTAGCATTCATTCACATCACTAAACACTAAGCTATTATATGAGATGCATTCAACATACATAAATATGACAACACTAAGCATAAATCACATAAATCACACAAAGCAACCATAACACAGAATATACATGGTTCACCCCCAACGTGGGGCTACGTCCACCAACTCTTCGTCTTCTTTATTATTTTTTGTCAATCTCCTTACATGCACAAAGCATAAAAACCCACTTCACATAGGACATGAGATCTGTGCACACCTCACCAGATCCTCCTTCTCCGAATTCAGTCACAGCACAAAGCCTCTTTACAATCTCTTGCACTTAGCTCTGCAAGTTCTCAACACATAGTATGCACAAATCTAGCTTAATCTCATAGATCCAACTACTTACATCACTTTCACTTAGCACAATATAACACTTAGCACCACATATCTTCTTTTACTTACATCGCCTATCTTTCTATTTATACATTACAAAAGGGTCCAAGGCATGGGTAAACCCATGGGTCGACATCCCATACCCATTACATAAACCCTAAACCCAAAAATCCCTAAAAAGGGGGCGAGATCCCACGATCTCCGCTTCACCTTGCGCTCCACCTTCGACCAGCCTGTTGAAGTCCCCAAAATGGTCAAACATGACCAAGGTTCTCCAAAACTTGGTCAAGGGACAACATGACTCCATAAGCCCTAGAAGGAACTAGTTCTATCCTCTCTCTTATTAAAGGATTGATCAAACACTCAAACACTCTTCTCCTAAGATTTTACTAACTATAACTAGCCCTAACTTACCCTAGATCACTAATATACTTGATGTTGTTGCAAATCACTGCTACAACCATACTAATCTACATTAATTTTCCGCATACACCTACATAACATGCATCTAACTTATTCAAAAATTGCTTGTTATAATTGCCAAACAATCTACTTGATACATGCTAAGTTTACATGGTGTTTTCTTGCAATTCCGAGTACTAATACTTGCTGTTGTTACAAAAGATTGCTATAGCCATCTAACTGCAACAAATTCTCTACAAAAGTGACATTTATTGCTAGCTAGACATTGCGAAACTTGCTTGTGACAATCTATTATCATTCTGCCTAGTTAAAACTATATTTTATTGTCTTTTTCAAGCAATTACATGGCATATTCTTTGTGGCTGTTACAAAATACTCATTGCTGTTATAAACTGTTACATTGCTGCAATTTTATATCTGCTAGCCTATTTTTTGAAGGTTCATGGTCTTAGGAAGCACTAACATCAATTTTTGTACTTGAAAGTTGCCATATTTTTTTTGTTGTCTTGTTATGGGCAGGTACACTCCATTTTTTACCATTGCTTCATCCCTTAAAGACCTTAAGACCCTTTTGACTTGAGTGACCAGTGAGAGGGGGATTTTCTTGCATCCTTGCCTTAGTCTTATCAACGCTTTAGGTCATTGGGGACGTCTCCCTTGGGGTAACTTCGATATACTCCTAAAAAGAAAGGGGTTTCCTATTAAGGAGACAGTGATAGGTCACCCCCTGTTATGCCAATGTTGCATTCACTTGCCTTGGGATTTGAGAAAATGCAAATTGTGCGATAACATTTTGGCACCGTTTCCAGGGAACGCTGAGTCAATATGCCTCAACGCCAGATTTTTGGTAAGCCTTTATGCAAAGCCTTTTTTTCACAAATCTTACCTGATGACTCCACTAAGGGTGATTCCCTCATCCCTTGATAATCCTTAAGAGGATATCTGGCGATTCCACTGGCCTTTTCCAAGGTGCCACCTTATTCTTAATTTTTTGATATTCCCAAGTTATGGGATCATGGTGTCCTAGGAACAAGTGTATCTAACTATTGACTTAAATTTTTTTCAAAGATACCCACATTATTTTGATGCAAAATGGTTAAACAACTCTTCAATATCCGGAGGCCTCCCAATTACTCACATTGTAGAATTCTTGAAGTATATAAGTGAGATAGAATTAGAAGGGGAGGATGTTCATAATTTCTCTGCCTTCTTTTTTGCAAGATTGTTTTAAGGGTTGTTGCGAAGATAGGGGTATATCATCTTTCATAGACCTCATCAGTAGGTTTATTGAGTTTGTCAAACCACAATGCTAGACATGTGAAGATGCCCTTCAAAATCTTATAGTATCCCTAGAGGATGAAGGATTCACCAATGAGATTGTGGAAGATCTCATGGATCTGTACCATATTCAATACCAAGAACCCTCTGATATAGAAGGAGATATTTATGAAGAAATTTGTCAACCCCTTGACGAGGAACAACATTTTTCCCATGATTCGATAGAATGAAATAAATATTTAACTAAAGAAGCGAATTATGAGGATGAAGCATTAGTATCCGCTCCTCCGTTCGATGAAGCTCTCCAAGATCCTATCTCTCCAACACAATATGAAGCGAATGAGGTGACTCATTTTCCTTTCCAGTTTTTTTATGACACTTTATTCTATGATTCAGAAGGTGAAGAAGTAAAGGAATCCTTGGAAGAGCCAGGTCTTTCATTTTCAGATGAAGACATTATTAAAGAGATGAATTTTGGGGATGATGTACTAGACCCTCTTCCATTTTATGAAGTCATCCAGGCCATTGACGCTCCTCCACAACAAGAAGTGAGTACTGTAAGTTATTTCCCTTTCCAAGATTTTGTTGATGCTTTATTTTATGATTTGGAAAGTGAAGAAGTACTAGAGGAGCCCTTGGATGCATTAAATCTTCCATGTTATGATAAATGTAATGACATGGTTGATAATATTGATGAGTTCATACATGTTGGAAGACGTAAGTGGGATGTGATTGGTTCTAAAGAGGATCACATTTATGATATGGAAGGATATCTTCGAATATTTCCTTTAAAACAATCATATGATATTCCTAATAATTTTGATGTTTGGCAACAAGATGATGATATAATTACAAAAGTTTTCCAAGCACCCAAGGATGACTCAGTGCAATGTTCTCATGATAATTTTCGGTCATACCTTGAGGAATTTGATGAGTATTCCTTTGAGCACTTGGATTTATTCTATGAAGAAGATTATCAACCGTCGTCGTGCTCAAATTTTGATAAAGGTGAGGACATTGCTTGTCTAAAGCAGGATACTCGTGACAAGGTTGTCCAACCCCCTTCAACTACTTTACCTCGTTATGTTACTAAGGGTGTAGTTGGGAAACATGTCCCTTGTCTTGAGTTTTCTCTAGAGAAAAACCTTCTTTTAGAATCCAAGGGTAGGTTGAATACATTAAGAAAAAGTTTATTGTCTCAATCTTTCAGCCTTCCCTTAAGAAATCCCTAGTCATCCTCTAGGTTCTTACTAGTCCTTTCCCAGACCTCAGGATGTGATGACGTCCATGGTAGCCAACCTTCAGACTCTTTGAATCAGTCTTTTGAGCCTTTGATTTTTCATGATCCCTTTCTGAGATGGATTGAACACTTTCCTAGAAATGTGATTTGGCATAATTTTGTCCCTCCCTCCTGATAGCGATAAAAAATGCACTGGTATTTTTGGAGTGTCTTCTCAACTTTTATTCAATACGCTCATTCCTAAAGTTTTCTAGCTAGTATTTTAACTTCCAGATCTTCATCAAAGCTCTATGTGATCATTTTCACCTGCATTTCAAAGCATCGTTAGTGCTTCCTAAACCCTAGTTTTTATGGCTTCTTTATACTTTGAAATGAAATGTNGATAGGTCAAATCAAGCCACGCAACATACAAACCAACACAATTGCCAAGTTCCATAGTCGTCCACACCTCATCCATTTAATCATGTATATCGGCATATATAAAGGTTGTGAGGCTCAAACTTTCAATATATGTGGGGATTTGTCCCTTAGCAAATATTAAAAAATAAAACACAGACACAGAGTAAATGCCAAGTGCCACATGAATGCACAGTTGTCATTTTGTGAGTATAGCTGCATCTCTCGACTCTTTGACAATCAAAGGCATCGGATCGACAACAGGGAAAATTATGCAGGCCCTCAAAGACAGCAGGGAAAATTATGCAGGTATTCTGGCAACTAATTCCTGGGAAAATCTATTCAGCGAAGAGTTTGTTGAGAAGCTGGGAGCGATTATTGTAAAACTTCACAGGAAAAGGGCCGAATGCAAAAGCCAGATGGAAAAACAATCTGTCCCATAGGCTATTTT
>JASDQU011403058.1:17249-29951 GCA_032191745.1 Picea mariana
CGTCCGTCCGTTCCTCCTGATGAAATTTGCGAAATGACTAAGTGTTCCTCTCCACAGAACTCGTTCACTTTCACATGAACTTGCAACGCCTTCTAACCACTCTACGACAAAAGCTCCTGTGCTACCCTTCAACAACTCCGAAGGCCTTATCCTTCCTGATCTTTAAACCATGACTCCACATCCTCTTCGAAAGACCACTTGCTTGCACTCCTTGCGGAAACCTTCAGACACTCCTAAGTGTCAAATCTTCGACTCTGCGCACACCTACAACAACAGTCTTCAACTCTTTGCTCAGGTTCGCAAACCTGAACTTCACTCAGCCTGCGCACTCCTTGCACAGCTTCTGTGCCTGTATGCACTCAAGAATGAATCGAGAACAAAAGTTACTCTATCTGAACCCTCTGTCAATGCACTCCTTGCAGGAACCTCTGGCTCAGATAGAGAAACAATTGAAACTCATTGCTTCTTCCTCTCAGACTTCAAACTCAACCGTGAAATCATATACGCAGCATATAAAGAAAATGTATAGGAAGCAAACATCAAATGAGCATATCATTCAGCATCAATACACAGAGAACAACACAAAACCATGAATTTGAATCAAACTCTTCTATTAATTCAAATATCAGTACATGGGTGTTCTTACACAGCTCTTTGCATGCTCTTGCTCTTCCTTCTCCCCTGATAATGTTACAATACACAATGAGGGTGTCTATATCCTGTTTCCCTCTTGCACTCTCAAACAGTCTAATCTAGAATTAAATTCTATCTACCTGCATTAACTATCTTAAATGCCTCCTACCTACTAAGGATGAGAGCTAATGGCTCAAGGTCCAATTACTTTATACAAGTGCACCTCATCTTAATGGCTCATTTAAGATAGCGCAACAACTTCCAAGGTGATTCTCAAAATGTGTGCTGGTGCTAGTCCAACTGTCCTTTGGCTTCCGCGCTGGCTCGCTTGATGTGGGAGATGCTCCTGCATCAAGAGACATTCACTCCTGTGGCCAGATACACTTCGATCAGAACCATGATAGCTCTTGCAACTAAGATGAAGTGGAAACTGCACCAGATGGATGTGAAGACAACTTTCCTAAATGGTGTCATCAAAGAGGAAGTGTATATAGAGTAACCTCAAGGATTTGAGGTTGAATACAAGAGGTCTCATGTCTTTATATTGAAGAAATCCTTATACGGATTGAAGCAAGCTCCTAGAGCTTGGTATGGCCGTATAGACATTTTCTTGACGAGCTTAGGCTTTACCAAGAGTAAACCAGACTCTAACCTCTACTTCAAGATCATGAACGGTGAGCCAATAATCTTACTGCTATATGTGGATGACTTATTCTTAATTGGAGAAGAAAAGATCATCACTGAATGTAAAAAGAGACTTTCCTCAGAATTTGAAATGAAAGACCTTGGCCTAATGTATTATTTCTTAGGTCTTGATGTATGGTAGAGTCCTGAGAGGATCTTTCTTAACCAAGGGAAGTACACGGTCAAAATCTTGAAGAGATTCGACATGTTGGAATGCAAGCCCATGAATACACCCATGGAAGCGAAGATGAAGCTATTGGTTGATACGTCGTTAGAATTGATTGATGCCACCCTGTACAGACAGATTATTGGATCGCTGGTGTACCTGACGAACACCAGACCAGACATTTTTTTTTCCATGAACACCTTGAGTTAGTTTTTGGTAGAACCCAGACGTGTTCATCTAGTGGCTGCAAAACATGTGATGAGGTACCTTAAAGGTACAATAGATTGTGGTCTCAGCTATGATGGAGATCATGATTTCACATTGAGTGGATATGCTGATGAAGATTGGGCAGGAAGTGTTTCTGATAGGAAAATCACTTCAGGATGTTGTTTCATTTTGGGATCAACTATGATCTCATGGCAGAGTAGGAAGAAATCTAGTATTTCTCTCAACACAGCGGAAGAAGAATACATTGTTGCATGTTCTGCAAGTTGCGAAGCTATATGGCTTCAAAAGTTTTCAACTAACCTATTTGACTTAGAGATGAGAGAAACCTTGATTCTATGTGACAACCAGAGCTGCATAAAGATGACAGAGAATCCTGTATTCCATGACAGGTCGAAGCACATAGAGATTCGTTATCATTACATCTGTGACATGGTGCAGAGAGGAGATTTAATGCCCTAGTACATTAGCATGAATGAATAGGTTGTTGACGTGTTGACCAAGCCACTATCTCATATAAAGTTTAAGTACTTTCAAGATAAGCTTGGTATAGTCCAAAAGGACCCTCCTCAAAAGGGGGAGTATATGCTGTGATGAGACATCTCTTGCTTCCGACCTAATGGTTGTGATGTAAAGAAAGATGATGTGATATGACTAGTATTGTGCTTCTAGCTGGATAGTTGTGACGTAAAGCTCCTAGAGACCTCCTACAGCTCCACCATTCCACTAGAATGATAGATCGGTGCACGACAATGAATACCCAAATGCTCAAATCATCAAAATAGCTACTAGATCCTTAGATCTAGCTACCCTCCAAATAATGGTGCGCCCTCCTCTTAGGAAATCATCCCACTGTCAATACAAATAAACCTGCCACTGAAATGCCTCTGGGAACCACCAAGAATGATGCTAGGACACCTGCAAGGAAAACCCAATACCTGGAATTCCCTAAATCACTTCTCCCCAGCTAGAACGAATCTCTCTCCAAGAATGGTGTGCCCCCCTTGCTGGAAACCCTAGCTGGGACGTCCCCCTTCTCTTCCTATGCCTATGGCTGGTGTAGAACCCTCTTGCACTGATGTAGATCTGACTAGAATGGTGTGGGAGCGTATTGCATCTATGAGACCAAGCTTGGGACAAGTTAGGTGGAATCTATCACCACCGAATCGTCCCCTAGGGTTTGTTAAGTCAAAACCCTCAAAACCCCCAATGCTGGGCTCACTAGATAGAAGCCAGATATCAAAATATAGAAAGACATGAATGGATGAGTAGAGGCCCTTGCCTTTCCTTTATACTTTTTTTCTCTCCTTGTCCCTCCAAAGTGACTTTCATTTTATTAATATTTAATTAATTAATTAAATCACTTTAATTAATTAATTAACCTTTTTACCTCTGAAAAGCTCCTTATCTCTCCTTGTGGCTTCTCTGGCCACTAAAAGTCACTTCTCACCATCCCATCCTGTAGTGTTGCTTCTCCCAATTCCAATGAGCTATTACACTGAGAGGTTCCTCCAAGTAATGTACCCAAAATGACCTCTTCAGTGATTTCAATTAACTTATAGCTCAAAATAGTCAAAATCATGGAAATCATCGAAATGCAATGAAACCAAAGCCAACCTATGCAGAATGGCTCATAATGATGGAATATGATGATAAATGCAAGCTGGACCCCACAATGCCTCTCAAATTCCTCTGTACTCGCTATAACATCCATCTGGCTACTCTGGTCATCACAAATCTCCGCACCGTGATGATGTCCCAAAGTGGGGACATTACTGTCCTCCCTGCTAGAAAATTGCTTGTCCTCAAGCAATAACCAAATCCCCTCAAGTATAATGCCAGTATCCCATGTCCACCTATGGGATACATAGTATAACCCTTCCAAAGATGAACAATCACACATGCTGCCCCCTGGGTCCCATATCAATTCATGAAATGCTAGCCCCTGGGACGCATAATCTTGAAATACACCAACTCTGTGAGTCTCTTGTACCTGACACATGGCCTCATCCTGGAGTGAGTCCATCCTCCTAGTATCTACCAAGATCCACATGGCCTCCATCAACTGCACATACTGATGCCCGACTGAGGTGATGCAAGACCTCCATGAGGCACCCACAAGCGATGCGCTCCTCTCAACATTGAAGCTCAATGGAAAGTTAGAATAACTTTCCCCTGCAACGGTCCACTCTCCCTTGTCAGTCAATGAACTGCTCAATCCTGTAATCCCTACATCCCATGCTAACCTGTATCGAAGATCCTCATGCTGACACTGAACTACTCTGACCATGACTGTCTTCCCCCTGCATACATACTGGATCCTCCTCTCCTGGATCCTCAAGTTGAAATACTTGTGACCACCAAACCTGCTGTCCAGAAACTATATCTGTAAAGGCATCTCTGTAGAAGAAGTACCTATCCACCCATCTCCACGTCCAATCATGATGATCAAGAGTGAAAAGGTGCCTCACTCTATCGAAGAAATCCTTGCAGGCCCACTCCAGACCGATCCCTGGTGGAGTGTGTGGCTCTTGAGCGCAACCTGGGTCATCATGTAGTGAAACATCCGGCTCACCCAATGAGCTCCCGGATCCCATGGAAAACTTGGAAGTTTTTCACTTCCAATATCACTGATGCTCCTGAAGACCCTTTCCAAGTCAGAAAGCAGCCTAGTCTTGATTATCCGATTCCCCCTCCAACCCCCTCTATTTGGAAGATGTTTTTTGACAGAACTTCTTCTAGCGAAGGCGCTGGCGCTGGAGTGGTTTTCATATCACCTTGTCAAGAGGCCATTTCCCTGTCATACAAGCTGGAATTAGAAACCACCAACAATGTGGCAGAGTATGAAGCTTTTGTTCTAGGTATGAGGGTTGCAAAGGAAATGGGAATTAAGGAGATAGCAATATTTGGAGATGTTGAATTGATTATCTAGCAAGTCAGAAATTCTTATCGTGCTAATAATCCCCGACTCAGAAATTACAGGAATGAAGTATGGGATCTGATTGATAATTTCTTCCTGGCTTTTAACATTTCTTTCATTCCGAGGGGGGAAAATACTTCAGCTAATTCTTTATCTGTCTCAGCTAGTTTTCTCAAAGTTCCTCTACCGCCTATGGTAAAAAACGATGTTGAAATAAAATATAGGCCCTCTGTACCGAACAATGTCAAGCATTGGAAGGTATTTGAAGATGATCTGGAAATCGAAAAATTCCTCCAATCGGTTGATGAGTTTTCTGCGTTGCACATTGATTAGGATCCTAACCCAGAAGGTGACCCTCACCCTGAGGTGTTTTTAAATAAAATTGCTAATCACCAGATTATTCAGCTGCCTAGCAATCACATTCCGAGAGGACTAGTCCCCTTAGAAAGACTGTTCGATGGGAATGATGTGGTAGTAAAGGGTAAGGTTTCAAATGAAGATGCTGATACAGCCGAATGCAACATTGGCACACAGGAGGAGCCTAGGTTTGTCAAGTTATCAAGTAGCCTGACCAATGAACAGAAGACGAAATATACTGAATTATTAAAGGAATTCGTTGATGTGTTTGCATGGACCTACGAAGACCTCAAGACTTATGACACATCTGTCACTGAGCACAAGATCCCACTGAAGGAAGAGGCTAGGCCATTTAGGCAGAAGCTAAGACAAATAAATCCCATGTTGCTACCTATCATGGAGAAAGAAGTGAAGAAGTTGTTAGAGGCCCGAATCATCATCCCCTTGAGATATTCTGAATGGGTGGCCAATTTGGTTCCGGTGAGGAAGAAAAGTGGAGAAATCAGGCTTTGTGTCAACTTCAGGAACCTGAATAGGAGCTCAAAGAAAGACAATTACCCCCTACCTAATATGGAACACATACTGTAGAGGGTAACTGATGCACCCAGGATATCCATGATCGATGGGTTTTCTGGCTATAATTAGATATCGGTCATGCCTGAGGATAGGGAAAAGACAGTCTTCACCACTCCTTGGGGCACATTCATGTATGCCAAAATGCCATTTGGACTAATGAATGCAGGAGAAACATTTCAATGAGCCATGGATATAGCCTTCATCGGGGAGAAAGACCACTTTGTAGTGATCTACCTAGATGACATCACAATCTTCTCCCGGTCTGATAAAGAGCACTGCTATCACTTAAGGAAAGTTTTCTCGAAGTGCCGGAGGTTTGGTCTTTCCCTAAATCCCAAGAAATCCTTGTTTTCTATGATGGAGGGAAAACTATTAGGCCATATAGTATCAGGGGAAGGAGTGAGGATTGATCCCAACAGAGTGGAGGCAATTCAAACCCTGTCACTTCCTAGATCCAAGAAGGAAGTTCAGGCATTTTTGGGGAAGATTAATTTCTTGAGGAGATTCGTCTCAAATTTTGCTGAGTTGGTGAAACACATCACAACCATGCTCAGGAAGGGAAATGGAGTGAAATGGACAACCCAGGGAATCTTTTATCCAAATAAAAAGGGCATTGATTGAGGCACCTGTGCTGATCAGTCCTGACTATTCCAAAGAGTTCCTAATTTTCTCTTTTGCCTCTTTTGATACAATAGCAGCGGTCTTGTTGCAGAGAAATGAGGAAGGGCAAGAACAACCCATTGCCTTTTTCAGCAAGGCATTAAGAGATGCAGAGATCAGGTATGAAATCATGGAGAAATAGGCTTATGCCTTACTAAAAGCTCTCAAAGATTTCAGAGTCTATATCTTTCACTCAAAGATAACTGCATACGTCCCTTCGGCTTCAATGAAGGACATCCTTGTACAACCCGATATAGATGGGAGAAGAGGTAGATGGATTGCTAGGATCCTGGAATTTGACTTGGAGATAAATCCCACCAAGTTGGTTAAGGGGAAAGGTTTAGCCAAGCTACTGGCATAATCCAATTGCACAGCCTTGGGGGTTGGTTTCATCAACACTTGCTCAGGAACTCAGCAAGCCGAGTCGCCCAACCAATGCTCTCAGGACGGCTTATCATTGGCATAATGTGCCTGGTATCGTGACATTTTGTACTTTCTACAGGAGTTGAAGCCTTCAGATGGAATGGGTAAAAGTAAGGTGAGAGCATTAAAGCTCAAGGCAGTCAGATATTGCCTCATTGGGCAAGTCTTGTACTGGAGAGACCCTTTGGGGATGCTGCTGAGATGTTTGAACCCACCAGAAGCCCAGAAAGTCATGCTTGATTTCCATAAATTCCTTTGTGGGGGGCATCATTTTTGGAAGACCACAACTCACAAAATCCTTAGGGCTAGGTATTACTGGCCCACTTTATTCGTTGATGTCAACAGAGAAATCAAGGCCTGTATCAAATGACAAAAGTTCTCAGGAAAGCAGCAGCTTAGACCACTACCATTGAAGCCTGTAGTGGCTTCAACACCTTTTCAACAGTGGGGGCTAGACTTCATCGGAGAAATACATCCTCCCTCAAGTGGCCAACACAGATGGATCCTGACTGCAACAGATTATTTCACCAAGTGGTTAGAAGCTTCCCCCACCAGAAGTACATCACACAAAGTAATTATCAACTTCCTGGAGGATATCATAGCCAGATTTGGCTGTCCCAGCAGGATCGTCACCGATAATGATGCTTCTTTCAATTATGAGCCTCTAGTTAAGTTCTGTGAGTGGTTCCAGATCTCGCTATTCCACTCCACCCCCTACTATCCCCAGGAAAGTGGTTTAGCAGAGTCCTCCAACAAAAGCCTGATAAGGATCATCAAAAGAATACTGGAGGAAAACAAAAGGGCCTGGGATTCAAAGTTGAAATTTTCTCTATGGGCTGATCGAGTGACAACGAATAAATCCTTGGGTACCTCGCCTTTTCAGCTGGTCTACGGAGCAGAAGCGGTTTTTCCCACTCAACTCGCCTTACCTGTGGCGAAGTTCTTTCAAGATTATGAAGGAGAGCCAGATCATATGATCAGAAGGATTCATCAGATAATGGAAGTACAAAAAATCAGGGAACAAGTGAGGGATGCAACTCACAGTCATCAACAAAGGGTCAAACGGGCTTTCGACAGGAAGGTCAGGAAGAAGGAGTTCGAGATCGGGTATTTGGTACTTAAGTGGGATGCACCCAGATAGGATAAAGGAAAACACACAAGTTTGATGCCCTCTAGATCGGCCCCTTCAAAATCTCTGAGGTTTTCTCAAACAACACGTACAGGTTGCAAGATTTGGAGGGTGAAGAGGTTTTCAACAGCCCAGTAAATGGGCATTTTCTAAAGAAATGTTTTGTCTGAGCCTGCGGTGGCTACTGTGCTTTGTAAATATTGTCCTTTTGGTTCTCTGTCTATGTTTATTTTTTTTATTTTTTCAGCTTAGTAAATGACTCCATAGCCCAACAACAAGGCACTGGAACTGCAAAATGATTCCTTAGAGCATCACAGGGACGACTCTATCCCCCATGGAGCCTAATGTTAGCGATAGTTTTTGTCTTGGGCACGAAGTACCCAGGTCCACAAGTTTCACAGGAAGTGCCCAAGCGAAGAGCGGGAGAATCTCTTTTTGGGTTACAGGTCAAGCGAGTGGGAAAATTTTTGTCGTCAGCATCTGAGATCCACCTATAAACTGATCGACGGTCATCGGGACTTCGGGCTGCCAAGTTGCCTGGGATTCAACACAAAAGGTAGCACCCATAGTTCAAGGCAGACCTGGGTCACCCGATCCAGTTAAGACAGGTGGTAGCCAATAAACATTGCAGGGATCGATGTTTCGGGAGACAAGGGACCTCCCATTCATTGCAGCTGAAATTGCCGATCAACGAAATGCCGAGGGCACCTTTGGAGCCGAGCCCACGGTTTTAGCGCCAGGTCACATCAAGCGAGCCTGGGAATGAAGGCAGCCCCCTTTCAAATAATGAATGTTACCTCGACCGTTCATCTTAAGGACACGCAGCGCACATCCGTGCCATGTCGACATTCGAGAGTTCAAGGGGTAAGCGCCCCTCGTCATTTCACATCTCGAAACCGTGAATCTCGATACGCCGAAAGCGCCCAGAATCGGGCCCATGGTTTGGAGCCTAGTCACAAAGGAGATGGCCTGAAGGAGGGGCGCTAATGTTTACCAATTGGCAAGGTGGGTCCCCAAAGCGTCAAGAGCGATCTTAGTCGTTCACCCCGGGGGAACACATGGCGCGCGATTAGGTTCCTCGCCTTTTCTCCCATCGCGATTTCGAAGCACAAGTATCAGCTCTTTCATATCCTCGAAGCGTGAAGCATCGAATATGTCTCAGACCTGGGCCCACAGTATTACCGAATTAGCTCACAACCATCAGATCAGTGGGGGGACGCGTGGAGACTGTTAGGCCCTCCCAACATTTTGCCTATTGCGACTTTGAAGAGGAAAGACCTGCTCCTTCCTATCCATGAACCCCGAAATGTCGAAATCACTCTGGAAGATAGGCGTAGGGTCATAGCCCGTGGTCACTTGAGGACGTAGAAAGGGATTTTCAGAAGGGGTCAAGAGTGCCGAGTTGAATTTCAGAGGGGGGGGCATTGTGTTCCCCAGATGCTGGTTCAAAGTGGTCTAAATCCCAATACCTGCCTGAAACGAATGAAGAAAAGAGATGGTAGTTGAAACCTCGCCTCAAGAATTAATTACAAGGTATGGGTGTCCCACCTGAAAGTCTGTCCGAGATGGTCCTCTGTACTGGTTCTTTCCACGGAAGCCATGCCGAGTCTTCGACTTGTCAGGGAAGCCTGCACACGCTAATTCAACATTTAAGGGCTCAGCTACCCTCTGGTGATAGCCATGCAGAATTAAGGTGGCATATGGCAAGGGAGTGCAGGTTAGATTTGATTGAAGAGACTCCTCGTCCTGAAAGTCTAGTAGGCCTCTGTTGGGCAAAGTGTTTTGAATATATATACTTAGTTTTGATAATTTTGAGGGTATCGATGGTAGCGCGAAGCTCCCGATTTTAAAGTTTTAACAGACACTCTAGTTCTCTGGTTATGCATATGTATGTAAGATTTCTTGTTTAATGACAGACAACCTTCTCACCCCATCTAATTTTCATCTCATACTGAGAGAGTTCATGATCGACTGATTCGCGCAAATTATTGCAACTATGTTATGATAAAGGATTTATTGTTGCATTGTTGTATTCTCCAGTTTTCTGCATTTGAATGTAAGAAGATCTTGCGTTTAGATGTTTTCACCTACACTCTATTAGAAATCTGATGTTTATGACAGACCTTTGCAGTTCTCTTATACAAGTTTTCCCCCTACTCACCCTTACTACAACTCACTGTCTGAAGTTTATCTAAGACCTCACTTGCCCATGCATGCCTGACCTAGTCTCGGAGTTAGAAAAACATTGTTGTGAGTTAAATTCCATTCAATCACCCCTTTTTATAAAAAAATCGTGACATAAACTGATGGGCGTCAGGCTCTGCTCCTGCTTCAATCTAGGAGTGACTTCCATTGCCAAAAAAAGTGATCCCCCACAACTATGTGCTGTTGCAAATGAGTGACATCCGCATACTCCCCTAAGTGCGTCTCCTCCCTGCAAGTCAATACACCCCTCTGAATCCCACCATACATCTCGGCATGTCTCTGTGAGATATCACTCATCACTGTATGCTCCAACATACTAATGTCATCTCCCATAGACTCATGCTGCATCACAGATCCGGGGTGTACCACTGGGTCAACCTCTACATGGAGGTCAACTGCTCTCGGAACACAAATGGAAGTGTCCTCCATCAACTGGTGCCCCTTTGCTAGACCACCAACATCCTCTAACCATGTGACCGAAGGATATATCAGAGTGTCCACTAGGATAGATGAAGTGGATCTTTGACGGATCTCCTCAAGAAGCTCATCTGATCTAGACTCTGATTCTTGAAGGGTTGTCTGTGTGCCTCTCAAGAATCCTCGAGTGCTCTCCAACTCCTGAGTGAGTCTATCTACCTCCAACTCCTGCCCCCTCAAGGCCCTGTGATACAACTCGCCAATCCCCAGTAGGTAGTCCCTATCTGTCAACAACTGCTGGTAGTCAGTCCTCATCATAGACACTCTCTTCCTGAGAGTGTGAAAATCATCCAGGGAAAATCCTCCATCTGAGCTACCCTGTGCCACTTATGCTCTCCAACAATAATCTGCCATCACTGCATGCATGTCATCAATACGTCTAGTGGCTGCCCTGATCATAGCCTCACTAACTCTCAACTGTGTTGCTAAGTGGTGTGACTCCTGATCATGGTCATGCTGAGGTGCCATCTCAGACCCCTCACTGCTAGTGTCAGTCCTGCTAGTGTCAACTCTGGAATCCCCAAAAACACCCTCTGCATAAGATAACGTGTTGAACTGTCCACTGCCTGTTGTGTTGTTGGGTACTCCTGTATGCCACTGCATCCCATCACTAAATGCTATCTCCCCCTGAATCACATTGTATCCTGTATGAGCAGCCGTATCCTCATGTGCACTCATCCTGCTACTATCCTCTGCGCCTGGATCCCATATAGTTGTGTCTAGACACATGCTATGGTCATCCTGAATACTAAAGAGTGCATCCACATCAATGCAAGCCGATCCTGGAAGTAAGTCCTCCACCAACCTGTTAGCCTCCACAACCTACTCAACTAATGGAGCCTCCAAAAGATGTGACTCAACCTCCTCATGCTGACCTGTAAGTGTAGGATCAACTACCTGCACGTCCTATGTCTCCTCCTGGATCTGTGGATCCATGCGTCCATGGTGTGCATCCCTCACACAAGGCCCCTCCATCATATCTAACATGCTACTGATATCCTCCTGTGACATGCCTATCATGGATGTCTGAAAAGACGACAGATGTGTCACGGCCATCAAAGGAAGCTCATCATCTCTAGGTGCTAACACGTGTGAATCCTCACTAGTGTCACCACTCTGCTGGGGTGTAAGGTCATCAACACCATGTGATATGTCCGCTGAAGTACTGGTGCTATCATCCTGTCCATCCAGCTGCCTATCCACTACACAAGGGTCATCATCCTCCTCAAGCGTGCAAGCATCACTAGCCTCTGTGCAAGAGTCATCATCACTATCCTCTGAGGTAGAGTCACTATCACTAGCCTCTGTGCAAGAGTCACTGTCATCATCCGACTGCTCTGAATCAACATCTATCGCTCCATCCACACACACCTCATCCTCCCTGTCATAGTGTGCCTCAATAGTGTGCTTTTGAACCCTACACCTATGATTAGGTTCCCACGGCCCCTTGCAATAGTGGCAAGGTTGTGTGCTCCTACTGGGCGTGGGGTTTCTCTGTTCTTCCCACCATCTGGCTGCTTCTTTTCTCTTTTTATCTGCTATGATGATCCCATGCAAAATATCCCATTTGCTCCAATCGGGCTTTCTAAAGGCTACATACTAAGGAAAGGTTCTGAGAGCCCTATTTGCCTCACTAAGGTCGAAATATGTTATCTCCAAGCATGTTATCTCAAAGGATATCCTATCCATTTCCTTCCAACTATCCATTTATCCCTATGAGAGACCCCTCAGGTTTGCAGGATTTAAGCTCTGATACCATTGTAATGATCCCAAGCCATTATGCAAGGATCATCACGGTTTTGGTGTCTTTTTAAAACTTTTTTTGGTTGGGGTATTTCGTCAAACACTTTGTTGTCCTACTTGTTTAGATGTGTTTACTTGCTGAATGGCCTCTTGATTTCGGCCTTAGGGTTTACTGATATGTTTATATGAATGTTTGCAGCAAATAACAAGAAGAGACAACCACGGAACATACCTCAACCATATGCAATATGATAGACAAGCCAAAACATCTCAAACTGCTTTTATTCATAATAATAGAGAAACCTGCTACAATGAAGATGACGATCTGAAATGCTCAACAGATGGCCAAGAAGATAGACAATAGAGCTGCTACAAAATGCTCCCGACAATACAAAATAAGCCTCCAAAGGCTGGATAAGAGATGAAGACCAATGCCACGTCCTGCTGGATAGCTGAAGCTCCTCAACAATTTGGCCCTGGTGCCAAAGATGTCCAATCACCTTA
>JASDQU011403059.1:16464-29215 GCA_032191745.1 Picea mariana
GAGATGATGGATAGTTTCACACAAATCCTTCGGCGGCTACCAACAGGCGATGCATCTTCTTCGAACGGAGGTGCCACCCCCTTCAGGGTACAAATAAAATTTGATATTCCTATATTTGAAGGACAGATAGACGCAGATGTTGTAGACAAGTGGTTGAATCTACTATAAGGGTATTTTTATGTCCATAACTTTTTGAATAGAGAAAAGATTACTTTTGCACTCCTCAAAGTCGTTCCCCATGTCAAAGATTGGTGGGAAACTTTCTGTGAGAAAAAAGAAACAGAGGAAACCTAATTATTTTCAGTCACGGCCACCTGGTAATCCCTCAGGGATGATATTAAGGAACAATACTACCCTGTCAGAAGTTATGACAACCTATATACACTGCGGTAAGAAAGAGACCAAGAAGTGCCAGATTTCACAAATATCTTCCATACCTTGCACACCAAGTTGCGTATCAAATATTTGGAGTGACATATGGTGCTCAAGTATCGCGGTGCTCTGCATTGATAAATCCAAACTGAAATGGAATTTTTGGACATCTCATCCTTGGGAATCTCATCCGATATGCCATGAAAATCGAGCAGAAGCTCAAACAAAAGATGCGGCAATTTAGGCCTAGGAACCCCTCACAACAAAATCCAGGAAAGGGCAGCCCCAACCCACCGAACAAAAGATAGAGAAAATATGGACAGTATCAAGACAACCAGTCCAATCCATAAGCAAAGAAGGACACCAGAAAGACAAAGAAAGATACCAGAATGTGGTGTGACTTCCATAAGATCCCTTGGCATAACACTGTTGACTTCCGCTCAAAGAAGTCATTGGTGGCCAAAGTGAAAGCCTCTGAATCAGATGTAGATTCTAAATCTGAGGCAGAACAAAAAATGGGAAGACGAATCATTGATGCGGAACCCAATGCCATCGTTTCTACCACCAATATTCATCCTGGTGAACCAGATGAGCCAGAAGAAGGAGAGTATCTCTTCCATTCACAAATGTGGGTAAAAGGCACCCCGCTCCACTTCATCATTGATAGAGGTAGCTAGAAGAACTTGATCTCAGCAGAGGTCGTCAAGCGGTTATCCCTGCCAACAATGTCACACCCACAAACCTACACCATTGGATGGCTCCACCAAGGAAGCGATCTCCGCGTCAACCAACAGTGATGACTATCATATGGCATCAAGCCCTTCAAAGACGAGGTATTGTGTGATTTTTCTCCTCTCAAAGTTTGTGATGTTCTTTTGGGCCAACCTTATTTATGGAAACGTCATGTTGTATATGATTCTAGGCCTTGTAGTGTTATTATTACTTTGAACAGGAAATTGTACAGGATACCTGAGGCAGTCCCACCTAGTGTTATTTCCTTGATCTCTACTAAGCAATGTAGGAAAGTCATCTCTCAAATAGGGAATTTTGTGTTCTTCATGATTTTCTCACAAAATAAGCGAAACATCATAGCCACATCTAGGGTCTCTGCAGCCGACCTCTCCACACAACAAAAGCAAGTAGATAAGGTCATGGGATAATACTCAAATATCTTCTCCTCACCTACAGGGGTACCTCTGCACTGCCAGGTCAAGCACCCCATCATCTAACCCCCGATGCACCGCTGCCTAATGGGCCAGTCTATCATTGCTCTTTGTTAGAGAATGAGGAGATCAAGTGACAGATTCAAGAACTGCTCCACAAGGGGCACATCTGCCCCAGCTCATCACCTTGTGGGAGCCCAATCATGCTGGTACATGAGAAAGATAGAACCTGGTGACTCTGTATTGATTACCAGGCTCTGAATAAAATCACAGTCAGAAACCAGTAATCGATTCCCTGAATCGATGACGTCCTTGATCAACTCACGGGGGCCAAATACTCCAGTAAGATTAATCTGAAGTCTAGCTACCACCAGGTCCCGATAGAATAGATAGATGTATGGAAGACCACCTTCAAGTCAAAGGAAGGCCTTTTTGAATGGTTGGTCATGCCCTTTGGTTTAAAAAATGCTCCAGCCACTTTCATGAGGATGATGGATAATATCTTGCGACCATTCACCAATAATTTTGTAGTAGTGTATCTGGATGACATTCTAATTTACAGCAAGACTTGGGCCGAACACTTGTAGCATATTCAACAGGTTTTGCACACCCTGTAGCAGCACAAGTTATACGCAAACTTGGAAAAATGCTCCTTTGACATGGACAGGGTCCATTACCTAGGATACACCATTGATTAACATGGCGTACATGTGGATCCATCCAAGATCCAAGTCATCCATGACTGGCCAGCCCCAACAACACTCACTGAGCTTCAGAGCTTCTTGGGGCTTTCCAATTTCTACTGTAGGTTCATGTTGGGATTCTCCCATATTGCATGGGAACTCAACCAAATAAACAGGGGTGGTGGTAAGGAGAAATTTGCGTGGGGTCGATCCCAACAACAAGCGTTCGATGATTCGAAGCAGTGCTTGTTCTCAACCCAAATGCTTTCACTACCAGACCTACATCATCCCTTTGAGATTGAGGCAGATGCTTCAGACTATGTTATGGGCGTCATTCTCACTCAGCATGACCACCCCATGGCCTATCATAGTGAGACACTGTCAGATATTGTTCGTAACTACCCAACTTATGACAAAGAAATGTACTCCATTGTGAAAGCATGTCGCCAGTGGAGACATTACATTCTTGGGAAGGAGATAGTCATCCACACTGATCCTAAGCCACTACAGTTCATGCAGACATAGGAAAAATTGCAGAATGACCGCCATCAAAAGTGGTCTGCATACTTGCAGCAATTCCACCTCAACATCAAGTATAAAACAAGAAGAACCCATCGCATTTTCGATTGCCTCAGTAGACCGCCAGTCGCGGCACTCACCACGGTGCTAGACTCTTGCAACCATGAGACATATGGATGGCCCCAACTCTATGAGATAGACCCTAACTTTTCCACCACCTACCAAATGTTGGGTGCAAACACAGTTGTCGATAATTTCCATCTTCAGGATGGGTTTTTGTGTCATCTGGGCCATATATGTGTTCCATCAAGTGAGAGAGTGAAGCTAATCTAGGAAGCCCACTACAGTCAGGTGGCAAGACACTTTGGCATTGAAAAGACAGTGGAAATGCTATAGAAACATTTCTACAGGACAAAACTTCGACAGGAGGTCAACAAGTATATTAGGTCCTACACTAATTTGTGTTATTGCCAAACCAACCATTAAGAAATAGAGCCTGTACACCCCTCTTCCTACTCCTGACAGGCCATGGGAATCCATCTCAATCGAATACATGTCAGGCCTCCCATCCACCAAGCGGGGAAATGACTATGATTTTGTGGTTGTTGATCACTTTTCTAAGATGGTGATTATGGTTTCCTGCAAGAAGAGCATCACAATAGAGGCCACTACCAAGATTTTCTTTTAACGAGTCTGGCTACATTTTGGAATCCCACAAACCATTGTCTCATATCAGGATAGTTGATTTCTCAGCACATTCTGGTCGAGCCTCTGGTCACTACTGGACACCAAGCTCACCAAATTCATGGCCTTCCACCCCCAGACAGATGGCCAAACCAAGGTTGTAAATCGAATGATTGTGCATATCCTTCACATGTATAATTCAAGGCACCCTCACACATGGGATGAGATCCTTCCCTATGTCTAGCATAGCTACAACCAAGACCTACATATCTTAACCAGCCACAGCCCCTTTCAAGTGGGGTTGGGATTCCAACCATTGGGTCCCATAGATGTTGCACTTCCCCTTGCAGTCACCTTGACCGACTCATCTCCTGCTCCAACTAAAGTTGAGAAAGCCACCTGGTTCATTGAGAGGATATAGAACATCTTCCAAAAGGTTCAGGATATCCTATAGAAGTCCAATGACAAGTACAAACAACTCCATGATCAACATCAGGTGCCACATAAGTTTCAAGTGGGTGACAAATTTTGGTTGCACTTGCAGAAAGAACGCCTTATAGGACCCCATCGGAATATTTTCCCACTCTGTTATGGGTCATACACTATCACCAAGGTCATGGGGGATAATTCTTTTGAGCTCAATATTCCTCCTTTCCTTGGCTGGCACCCATTGTTCAGCGTGGATCTCCTTCGTCCTTATTTCCCACCATTATTGGACAACTCAGAAGTAGCAGAACAACTGACACCAACAGAGCTCAAACTCGACTGCATACAATAGGAATCCAATGATCATATTGTGGACAGACATATCAAGATCACTCAACAACAAAGGATCCATCTTTATCGAGTCGTCAAAGCAGGGCAGCTCTTGCACCAAGGCAAGTGGCTCACTCGAAGCCAAATTCAGTAGAAATTTCCTCATCTGATGGGGGAACTCAACACAATGGAGACCATTTATTCCTAAGGATGGAGGACTGATCCATATGGATATCGGTGGACACCCACCTTTTCCAACTAGCTCAAAACAGTTTTCTAACAATTTTGGTAATTTACTATTTTTAGCAGTTTTAACTTCCAGGGCCATTTTGAGGGCCTAAATGAAGGTTTTTCAGGATTGATCTCCTCAATTTTAGCCAATGTAATTATTGATCCCCCAAAACTAATCTCCTTGATGATACCTTTCCAATGGGCTATCACACGCCTAAAACAGAGATCGTATGCAAAAGTTACGACCCCTGGAAGTTGATGTACTAACTTACCCAAACGAGGCCCACATGAATTTTGGCGCTTCATCTCCTAGGGTTAGGTTTTTGGATGTCTAGGATTTTTGGCATTCTTTCTTATTGTAAAAATGCCTTCAAAGACTCATTGTAACCTTATTCTTGCGAATGCACGCTGTCGTCACATCTCTTCTCAGAGATAAGCCGCCATCATTCCATCAAGCTTGTTTATGCTGCATTAAACAGTTTCAACTTATTTCATTATTGAATAGAAAACTAGTTTTACTATATCTCTGTTATTTTGTGTTAAGCACCTGTTAATAATATGCATTCATTTCATTCTTCTCATAAAATCTGGATCATATGAAGAAATATTTGGTCAGCAACATCATTTCTCAGATCGAATATCAACTGCAATTGGTCCTCTGAGAGGTTGTATAGGTGGGGCACCTCAGGTATTGTATCCACACTAGGGTTGGGCTCAATTTCCGAACAAGCATATTCCTGAAACCTATCATCATGCAAAGGATAAGGAGACTCTTTCATAACTAGACAACCCCCCACAACTAAGGTGGGGGAACACCTACTTCTTGGAAGGAACTAAGAAGAGAGGGTTGCAAATCTGTGGAAGAAATCAATTAGGAGTTCAAAGGAGATTGGGGAGGTGCTAGGGTGAATTTTTATTCAACGAAAATAGGATTTTTTTCATCCCTCCAATTCTTATTGGTGGGGGAGAATCCATAGAGGGATATATGACAAGGAATGGGCCATAAGAGGGTGGCGGAACTGGTGAGGAAGAATGCCCTAGATGAAGCCATCAGGCCATGAAGTTGTAGTAGGTGGTTTCATGCTTCATCTTACCCCTCTCACGCGAAATTGCAATTGCAAGGAAATCAGAAGGGAGAAAGGGAAGGAATATCAGAGGGTCATGGGCCTAAGGAATTAAAGTGAGGGAGGAGGAGACCACCCACAATGGTTGAGCAATTATAATACACCATATACTATTCCTTACCTCCAATAATTTTCCCAAATAGGTAATGGAAAATGCCATTAAATATGAATTGACTTCCCCAATCTTCCTCATACCAATCTTGTAGCAGTCTACCACTCGAATCAATCAACTCATTAAGTTTTCCATGTTGTGCAGGTGCACCTCCACAACAATTGTGTTAATTGTTTGCATCCATAAGAACATAGGAGGTAGGTCGGTGATAGGATCCACTAACTTCCCTTGGGCCAAATCAATACAATGTATCAACAACAGAGGGGAAGGAAGTAGGTTGGAATCAATCTTGATATCATGTTTTTGTAAAGAGACCTCTTCATTTACCAGCTTGTCAACTATCTTATTCACTTCTCTTCGGATATGGGAGGTGATAAGAGTGAGAGAGGGGCGAAGCAGTGTTCGAAAGGTGTCAAGAGGGCCAAGAAGATTTTTGTTAGGGGGGAATTTTGTAGGATCACACCCATTTATGATTTTAGTGTCTAGCAAAAGAATCACTTGAGAGTCCCCTTCAATGATCAACTAATTTAGATTTAGGATGGATGCTAATTGGATTCCTATAATAAGGCCCCAAATCTCCACAGAGTTGTTAATATCATGCTCCAGGCTGTCAACCATATTCTGTTTGATTTGGCCAGTGTTTTCCTCAAGAACTGCCCCAAACCCTGTAGGTCTCGGATTACCCTTCGATGCACCACTGAAGTTTAGTTTGATAAATCTTATGGGAGGTAATTGTCATTAGGTAGGGCTAAGGGAGCAAGACGAGCTGGGATTATGGGTGGGAATGGGAATATTGAAATGTAGATTCAACTTCCAATTAAAAAGTATGACTCTTAACTTGTGTTAGAAAATAAAGAGATGTGCTCATTTTTCTATAGACAATATAGCAATATTGTGACCCAACCATAGGCACACAGGCCACCCCCAAGCACCTTAAACTTGACAGACATAATAATTTTGTAAGCAGACCAATAGACAACCAAGGTACAACACCTTTCTCCAAGGCTAGTGCACCAAGCAAGAATAACCAAAGACCAAGCAGAAAGTCCAAAACATAACCAAGAGAAAATCCAACCAAAAGCCAAAATCCCAATTGCATCAATTACAGCTACACTCCCTCTCCAAACTTGTGAACCATTAGTCTTATCAATTTGTGAGAGTAAGAGTGACAAATGATCTCTAGCACCCTCTTATTTATAGTGCTCTTTGTCACATGTCCAGGCCAACTTCTTCTTTTAGAGTTTAACACTTAAATATTAATTATTTTATTGAGCCGACATGCCTTCTAGGGTTTCTGCACATTTGTTTAGGGTTTCTCTTACTTCCTAAAATATTCTAGTCTCGTCAAAGGTTACATGTAGAGGTCAATACCTTTCGCAAATACCATAATATCAACACTCCCTCCTAGCTAGGGAGGTATTAAAATAAATGGTATTGGCCACAAACAGACCATTCAATCTATAGCATCATCATAGACACACAAGCTATATCATGATCATGTATATCAACTCATGAGCAACATCATCACTATCATTATCATCTGATAGCATCAACTGCATCATCTCTCGAAGCCATACTCCATCTGATTAATTGGGCATGATGTTGAATAAGTCACTCACTCCACAAAGTGATACAAGAACCATTCCTCTAATCTGAGCATATGTCCTAGAAGAATAATTGTTCCAATAGATGTTGGAAGTCATGCCATGGGCTACAAGGACTATTCTTCTAATCTGGACATACGTCCTATAAGAATGACTATCCAAAACCATTTTCCCTATGGCCACTACTGTGAACTCGGGGAAAGTTTTTGTCCTGCACCAATCTTTCCACTTTGGTAACTACTATGAACTCAGGGAGATGAACCATTATTCTAATATGGACATACATCCTAGAAGAATAGTTGTCCATGGTACATCAACAATCCGTCAACCTGGACCATTCTCCACAGGGATAATGTTTTTCCACCAACAAACTTTCAACCTGGACCATCCTCCACAAGAAGGATGTCTATCCACCATCCATTTGTCCTTCCTGGACCATTCTCCACTTGGAGAATGTCTATCCATCAGTACACTGAATATCCATCTAGATGGAAATCATCTCCAACAGTAGTGGTAGTGTCCATGGAAATCAGAGCAATTCCATCCAATAGAACACCACTGTGTCTATACATAGTAGTACACAACAACTACCCAGTGGTACACAACCACTCCTTGTATCACACAAATACTAAACAGTGACACATAGTCACTATCAGTGGATCACATCCACCACAGTAGCATACAACTATTGTCCAGAGACACACAATCTCCACAAAAATCATATCATCTAATATCAACCTGCATAAACAATATCATGATACAAAATGAGTCATCTGATCCATTCTTCCACTCATATCTATGAGATCTAGAAGAGAATCTACCTTCAGAAAGTAAAACATCATCCATGGTCTATCTGGACTATTCTTCCCAAGCATACAAGAATATTTGTCCCTGATTTATGAGCCTGGACTATTCACTTAACTGGGCCATTCCTCTGGCATTAATCATAGTGCAACTTAGAGAGAACGAGTTTTCCCTGGGGAATGTTTGTCCCTGATTGCTAAACCTGGACCATTCACCTAACTATGCCATTCCTTTTTCACTAATCAAAGTAAAATCTGGAGAGAATGAGTCTTTCCTAGGGAATGATTGTTCGTACCATTTCCTATGGAAATGATTGTCCTGCACCAACCTCCAAAACAGACCATTCTTCGAAACTGCTGACAACTGTGAACTTTGAAAGAATGAATTCCCAGTGAGGTAGACCATTCTACTTGACCACTACTCGGATTGATTTCCAAGAATAATGAATGTCCTAGAGCATTCCCCCACATTGGCCATAAGGGGAATCGTTGTCTATGGTACATCAACAATATATTAGACCATTTTCATTACAAAAATGATTGTCTGATCTGTACCATTTTCCAAACTGGAAGATGATTGTTCGTCAAAAATATTAAAATAATTTCTAGACTAGAAAGGAACTGCCCAACCTGGACCATTTATTGAATGGGAAAAATGTTGTCCATGAATCAATAACATATTAGTGCTCCCTCCCAAGCTAGGAGTAATCACTTATTTTTTCAATAATTCGTCTACACGAGCCCTAGCTTGTCCTTTAAGTATGAAAAATTTTCATCCTGGACAGAGGATTTACCAAAATATCTATTATTTTCTCATCTGTGGAGATATACTAGAGAACCACTTCTCCCCTGTGGACTTTATCACAGATAGAATAATTCTTGATCTCAATGTGCTTCGAACTGTCATCGAACACCGAGTTCACTGAAAGATTCACACAACTCTGATCATCACAATATATCATGGTCGAATCAAGAACCTGATCAGGCAGTCCATAAACCAACTTATGGAGCCATACTACTTTCTGTTGATATCAATTCCTACTTCCAATATTTTCCCTCCCTTTTCTATTTTCCCAACTTCTTTTTTTTCCATTTCTTTTCCCTCTTATATACCTACCCTCATTCCCCTTTTCTTTTCTCCCTTCTCTTTTCCCTTTCTAGTTACCATACTTAGTCACATTTCAAAACAATCCACAGGTTCATGGGTTGGTAGACTCGTGGGTCTTCACCTCCATCCATGTTTTTATATCATGAGTCTGACTGACGGCCTTGTTATAATATACTTAACCATTTTTTGCAACCGCGGGTTCACGGGTTCAAGATTTCATCTTCCAAGTTCCGCGATCTCCACTTTGCACCCAAATGCCTGTGACCTACAGTATGACCATCATACTTGTCGCGGGTACCGATCCCCTAAGTATTTCATTTCTCCTGTATCCAATTTAGATCGACCAATGTGCAACACTTAGCCTATTTTTTATCGTTTGCAACTGTGGGTTGGTGGGTTCACAAAAGGCCCCAAATTCAAATTTCTCTTGTCCATCCCCACCATCTTCGTGCTTTTCCCAATATTCATTTAGTATGGTTTAATGCTAATGACTGGTCATGCAAGCTCCATAAAAATCGTCATTAATAAGTGAAGGGATCGAGGATATTTTTCATTAAATTGCATTAAAGCACGATTTCCCAAAGGTTATATTATTGTTATCTCTCCGAAAGGATTCATTGAAAATTATTATCCAGTTGAAAGAACACTCTCGTCAACCTATGGCAGTAGCAACTAGACAACAATTATGTGGTGATACTTTGAATATTTTTGGTCGTGAAGACCAGAACTTTCAGTGGTCTAGATCATATTCGTATTACTCATCTCCTCCTGCACAAAGAGATGTAATCTAGACATTCGGAATTGCTCGCGCAGGATGTGTCCCTTAGGTATTCAACTGCAAATAAATGGTTTTATGGTGTGTTGAGAAGTACGTACCGAGTCAGTGAATTATACAACTTCAATATCATTCCCCCATCTCTCTTTCACTACGAATGTTTTGTAAGATGTTGAAGCTCCTTGAGTCAACACTTACCTTCAAAGGAGAGGATTGCAGAGATTTTCTAAAAAACATGACAATGGCCTGGATCTCTTGCCTGAGTTCTTGTAGAATCCTGCGGCCATCCCGAATATATAAAATTCACAAAGAAACTGGGATGCTCTTGATGATTCCATTGGTGGTCTAGAAGCAGAAAACACGAGGTTGAAAGAAAGGATCAAGGAGCTCGAAGACGCCATAATGCCTCTTCCACTTCTTTCTAGTCCTTTGTCAATAGTTAGACCCACCACACCCATTGTTAAGTTGAAAGGATATTCAATCCTACTTACATCAGCCAAGAGTTATGTAGAAAGAAATATGAAGAAAATAATGGCGTTGATCACAAACACATGGGAGGTTTCGAAGAACATTGTTTTTTTTTGTTTGAGGGCACATGCATTCCATGAATATTTGCAAGATGATCTGAAGAATGAAGAAGGTTTTTACATTGATGATGTATTACCCTTTGGGAAAAAAGTATCTAACATTATGGAACTAAGAAGAAGAGAGGAGGATATGCCCTCCCCAAGTTGGATAAAACATCTAAATTCTTGCTAGAAGGAAAAGATTAAAACTTTGAATAATATCGTTCAAGCATGCAGCGAAGCCATATTGAAAAGGGAAGAAATAGACCTATATATAGACCTAGCAGAAGGGACTAACAAGACTCACAGATATAGACCTAGCAGGAGGGACTAACAAAGTGCAAGACCCCAAATTAATTCTCAACTAAATGTTCCTAACAAAGCAACAATTTGACGAACAAGTTGAGATTTTTAAAGGGTTATTAGTTCAAACATTCTATGGTATACTCGAATATAATGAAGATGACCTAGACAATTGGCTAGTGGTCTATTCCGTGAAGAATCAAGATATTGAGGAAGCAGTACATGGTATTTCCCTTGATTTAAGAGACTTGGAAGGAGATTTATTTAACATTAAAATCCAGCATGAGATAAACGTCGCACCAATGAAAAACTATATTGAAGAATTTTTCAAGAAAGTAATCGACAAATTGACCAACGAGGGGCAAGAAACGATTGAGATAGTTCCTCTAACCATTAATGAAGACAATAAAAGGACAACATCAAGCAAATGAAGACATGAGAGACTATAATAGTAAGTTTATGCTGATCACATATTTCTTTCTTTATCAGTTCTTTTATCCAGTTACTCTGCTTCTTTGACTAGAAATTTTTAACCGAAGTTTGATAATGTTGGCACAGGGGCAGACCCAGGGTTCAATGCTTCAACAACGCACCAAAAAATCCCTAACTACCAGCCCTTTCAACAACACCTATGAAGCAGGTGAAGTCTCACCTGAGGTATAGGCAGGGGGGTTGCAGGACTCAGGCGTCTGCAACCTAGCTGGGACATAGATCTATGGTTACAATACCTTAACAGAGCACTTAGTCAGTAACATTCATTAGTCTTTAACCCTAATTGTATATCAATGCAACATTCATCAATATCTCACTATATCTAACTATTCATCACATAGCATCAAGGTAGATCTAACATTAATTCATATTATTAATCACTAAGCTACTACATCATATGCATCTAACATACATGAAGATTACAACACTAAGCATAAATCACATCAATCACACAAAGAAACCACAATGCAGGATATATGTGGTTCACCCCCAGCGTGGGTCTACGTCTGCCAACTCTTATTCTGTTCTTTATTAGCTTCTTCCAATCTATTTACATGCATGTAGCCACAAAGCCAACACTGCATAAGACAGGAGATCTGTGTGCACCTCGCCAGATCCTCCTTCCCTGAGTTAGGTCATAGCACAAAGCCTTACACAGTATGTGCACAAAGCTTATTACAATCACTTTCACTTAGCTATGCAAGTCTTAATGCACAGTATGCACAAAGCCAAATACCACTATAATCTCACAGATAAAACTCTTAACACTTAGCACCCTGGACTACATATCTTGCACAAAGCCCATTTAGATCTACTTCATACATAGCCTAGATACTTATTTATACATTACAAAAGGGGCCTAAACATGGTTAAAACCCATGGGCCGACATCCCATACCCATTACATAAATCCTAATAACCCAAAAATCCTACAAAATGGGGCAAGATCATGCGATCTCTGCTTCACCTAGGAGATTCATCTTCGACCAACCTGTCGAAGTCCTAAAAATGGTCAAACACGACCAAGGTTCTCCAAAACTTGGTCGAGGGACAACAAGCCCTCAACACTCACCTGTGACTCGTCCCAAGTCACTATGATCTAGGTAATTCTACTTTGAAGTCCTCGAGCTTGGCTCGAGCTGCCTCGACTTGCTGCTTCACCAGATCCTCCTACTCGGTGAACTCCTAGATGACTTTCTCGGTGAAAGTCCCTTCCAGACGCTTCTCTACTATGGTGACCACTTGTTCCAGCTATGCACCTTCTCCCTTGATTTCTTCAAAAAGTGTGTAGGCTTCGTCGTGCACCAACTGGAGTCTCTGGCTCACTTCCATGACTCTTCTCTAGATGGCATTGACCTGTTGTTGAACTACGTGCACCTCTTGTGACCTTTTCATATTTTCTACCACTGAAAGCAGCTTCAACTATGCGTGTACTGTCGATGCTTGTTGCTTTTCCT
>JASDQU011403059.1:29525-44955 GCA_032191745.1 Picea mariana
TATCCCAAGCCCAACACAGAGTGAAGTGCTCTAGCCACTGCTTCTCTAACTACAATTTGCTCCACGAAAAGCTAATATTTCTCTCTCTGGATCTGTTCTTTTTCCTCTTCAAACTTTGCTCGTAGGTCATATTTCTCTTTCTACGCAAACCTACGTTTCTCTAGGTATTCCTCCTGTGCTTTCTTCAAGGCCTCTGTGGCATGTTCTTTTTCCTCCTGTACTCGACGAAGGCTAGCCTCTGTTGCATCTGCTAATCTGCATAGCTAGGCAGGCTCATCTCCCAATACTATACCTCTTGATGACGATGGCTTTGTAGACACTGTGTGGATTGAATAGAGGGAAAGTTGTACCCCTTTTAGCTCCTCCTTGATCCTTTCATACATTGTCTCCTTATTTTCTTTGTTTCGTTACATAATATCCTTGGAAGTGTCAAATACAGCTGCGATGATGAGATCAATATCATCCACTGTGAGTATGTTCTGTGACTGAGGCTTATTCACGCGGCTCTTCTTTTGTGATAAGGGTTTCTTTGGAGAAACCTTCCTTTTATTCAATGTCTTGGCCTCTATAAGGGGATCCTTTGGTAGTTTCACTTCACCCTTTTCCTTCTTGTCTTCTTCCCCTTCCTCTTCTTGGTTAACTTCGTCATCCCCTCCTTCTCTAGGTGAATCAGATACAATTTCCTCCAGTGCATTGTTTATCTCCTCCACCTCTTCCTTCTTCTTCATCTTATTAGCACTGCTCAGTCCATCATATTATTCTCGGGTGACTACAGGAATTTCGATGATACCGGGGTTGGAGAGCTCTGTCTTCTCGAATGGAACACAAAATTTCGTCGGCCATTCCTTGGTTATCTCCTCCATGTCTTCCTCAATTAATTTTTAATATGACTACAACTCCTCCTTTCTTTCATCCCTATGTGCAGTGATGTAAATGAAGTGCTTTTCTACATGGAACTTCTCTATTGGCTTGTAAGTATGCAAGGTATTCGGGGTCATTTGAGGAAATGACTCAATGGCTCACATGAGATGTAAGTAGTAAGTGTGGAAGACAACATTCGACTACCACTGCTTCACCATATCGCTTGAGTACCACAAGGTGGTGAACCTCATGGCCAATGGTTTGGATGGCTCAAATTCATGGAATGTCACTCCCTCTAGAATCTCCCAAGAGACAAAGGAAACAAGAATCAACAACCAGCTGGAGTGAAACTTGTAGCCCTGGTCCTGCGCTTCGCGGAAATCCTGCTCCAACGGGTTGATAAGGTAGCTCACCCAGTTCATTTGCATCCCTTCAACGTACTTTCCTACGAGGTTGACAAAAAACCCTATGACTTTCATTGGTCTATTATTCCTAATGAGCTTGTCTGCTATCAACTGAAAAGCCAGGTGCACTGCACCATTTTGGATGGAGGCTACTTTGTAGCCTCGCTTCCCCTTCTCCACATCTCCATACATCTTCTTGATCCGTTGTTCCAGGGAGCGATCTGCAACCTTCTCTGGGTAAAACTCTTGAGGGTCCAGCCCCTGCATACTCAATCCAGTGATCCGATGGATCAATGTTGGATCTACAGTGATGTGTCTATCCAACCATAGGTACCCGCCATGGAAACACGACAGGAGGATTTTAACACATGCATTGACCTCCTGATGTCTGTCGAAGTGTGGTATCTTCATCACATTAAGGATCATTGATATCGCAATTTCCATAGTCCATGGTTGGGGAACTATATTTGCCTTCTTCCTAGTCATCTTTGTCAAGTATCTATGTGGCACGAGCATTCCATAATTCTTGCGGTCTTCTAATTTGAAATCACTGATCTTGAGCATCAAAATCTATCCCAACTACGGTTCAATTGCATGTATCCCCTTTGGGAGGTACACAGTGATCAGTATATAGTCAAAATCTCTTGGGATGTTGTCATGACTAACCGTGCCAACCAGATGTGGGATGTAGTTGGGCAAGACCGATGGGATCAGCTTCGCATTCGCCAGGTCATCATGGTGCTTGCTTCTCTTCTCGGTCACTATTCGAGATGGTCCAGATTGACGTGCATTCGATGAGGATTCTTTCAATCCTCTCATAGATGAGGCCTTTACTCCAGCAGACATGAATTTCTCAGCCATAAGGTCTATCAAGATCTATTCCACAGACATCTCTAATGCGCTAAAGTCATCCGACATGCACGCTCGAGATCAGATATCTCAGGTAGGTGAATGGATTCTTAAGGTAAACAAAATGGGTGGTGAGGTCTCAAATGCACAACGTGATAGTAATCATTTCTCTGTGGGCTTGGATAATCATGATTTGTAAAAGTGTCCTAGTGAGACATTCGACGGATTAAATAGACAATGTTGTAACGGATTCCTCCAACGAGAAGGAATGCCTCAATCAATCTGTTATGGAATGGTCCCAATGGTCCAATGGCGATATTTCCGGAAATAATTGTGTTTATGACCATTCCGGAGCGTCGTTCAAACAATCAGGATGTCTCCAATGGTCATATAGCTTGGTCGTGGAAAATTTCCAGTTTGCATTGTTCTGCTATTCCAGTTCAAGTTCTGCAACCCTTCCTTCTGCGAAGTCCTCTCTAGAACCTCCTGCAACTTTTCTATATTTTCTTTCTTCTTACTGATCTTTCTTTCTTTCTTTCCTATGATCTGAGTTTCTGGATTCCTCTTTCTATTCTTATTCTTATCTTCTCTTAGCATAGTAATTCGCACTGCCTAAGGTATTTCGCAGGGTTCAAGAGTAATACTTTTTCTCTTACTGTTTCTAGAGTAGGTGCTCTTCTCTCCTGCATGGATAGGTTCTTTAAGCCTTCTTGTGTTCTTTCAACTTCAACAGCTAGGTCTTTGGACCTCAGTTTCTTCAACTTGTCCTCTTGTTCTTCTATTATTCGTTCTATTTTCTTGGCTATGAAGTCCCTTAATTCTTTCTTTTTTTGTTCTATGGCATCCTTCTCTTCTTTTCTTCGAGTTTGATCTTTCTCAATCCAGTTCCTTCCTAATAAAAGTGCAAAAGGAGTGATGTTCTCAACAAAATTAATGACTTCAAATTATTCTTATGTCGATGCTCCATGGGCTATCATAGGTACATGAGTAAGTCTTCCACATAGGGTTATCATCTTTCCTTTAAACAAGTTGATCCCTCCCAATGAAGGAATCATAGCAGGATTTCCCAAAATTTCCCAAGTACTTTCTGTCATAATGTTCACCTATGTTTCTTCATCCATAACATGATTTATGTCGAAGTCTCCTATTTTTGTTTCAATACACTGCTTTTCTTTTAAGATCTCTGGAAAATTGATGCCTCTGTGATCATTCAATGTTTCTGTCATCTACAATAATATATCCTCTGATTAGTTCTGGTTCTCTAGCATATTGTCAGTTTCTTGACCTTCTTTAGAGTTTTCTTGTCTCATGTTCAACTTTTCAACCTTAGCAATCATTATAGGGAAATCTAAAAATTCATGACCAACATATTTACAACAAAGACAAATAGGACTTCTACCAAGGCATTCCTTAGCAATATGTACCGATCTTCTGCAGTTATAACACAATGTCAATCCTCTCTTTCTCTTAAACTATCCCCAACCTTTTCTGTACTACGCACTGGGATCACAGTGATGGACCTACAAAAAATTCTTTCTAGGGTCCTGCATCCACTTATTAATCCAAAAATTCTTTCTATGCATAGGAATAACATATCTTTCACTTATTTTATCAAATCTATTCATATCAAATCTCTTTTCTTCTAGTTGTGCCCTAGTTTTCAAACTAGGACAAAATCTATCAAACATACCTAGATCCATACTTTCGAAGAAAAATTTCAACTTATCTTACCTTTATCAGAGCACAAAGCTTTAAGATCATACCTCTTTTCTTTAGATCGGATATATGTTCTTAGCATAGAGCTTCACAAGTCAAGTAGAGTATTGTGCACTATGGAAATAGATCTACGCACAGAGCTTTATCTTTTCTTCAGTTCCCAATAATCACAATTTCAATTCCAGGCATCAGAACCATTTGTTGGCACAGGGGCAGACCCAAGGTTCAACGATTCAACAATGCACCAACAAAAACCTACCTACCATCCCTTTCGGCAACACCTACGAAGCAGATGAAGTCTCACTCGACATAGAGGCAAGGGGGGTTGCAGGACTCAGGTGTCTACAACCTAGTTGGGACATAGATCTGTGATTACAATACCTTAACAGAGAACTTAGCTAGTAACATTCATTAGTCTTTAACCATAATTGTATATCAACAGAATTCATCAACATCTAACTATATATAACTATTCAACACATAGCATCAAGGTAGATCTAACATTCATTCATATTATTAAGAACTAAGCTTCTACATCAGATGCATCTAACATACATGAAGATTACAACACTAAGCATAAATCAGATCAATCACATAAAGAAACCACAATGCTAGATATACGTGGTTCACCCCCAGTGTGAGGCTACATCCACAAACTCTTGTTCTATTCTTTATTAGCTTCTTCCAATCTATTTACATGCAAAGAGCCACAAATCCAACTCCGCATAGGATAAGATATCTACGTGCCCCTCGCTAGATCCTCCTTCCCCGAGTTAGGTCACAACACAAAGCCTTAAACAGTCTGCGTACAAAGCTTCTTACATTCACTCGCACTTAGCTTTGCAAGTCTTAATGCACAATATGCACAAATCCAACTCCACTATAATCACATAGATCAGACTCTTATCACTTAGCACCCTGGACTACATATCTTTCACAAAGCCCATTTAGATCTACTTCATACATCGCCTAGATACTTATTTATACATTACAAAAGGGGCCTAAACATGGGTAAAACCCATGGGCCGATATCCCATAGCCGTTACATAAACCCTAATAACCCAAAAATCCCGCAAAATGGGGAGAGATCTCGCGATCTTCGCTTCACCTGGGTGCTTCGTCTTTGACCAGCCTATCGAAGTCCCAAAAATGGTCAAACACGATCAAGGTTCTCCAAAACTTGGTCAAGGGTCAACAAATAACTTCTCCTTTTCTTCTTTCCAGGTATTGTTGTTCTTTTACCATCCACCATCCTCCTTCTACAATCTTAATTCTTGTTTATATTTTCTTTATGGTCCACGGGAGCCCCAATCCCAGTCCTAAGGACAAACGCATTTTAAATTTCAAAGAATATGTAACAGACTATATATTTTTTATAAATTTCAAGAGAGCTATTTCGGGATCAGTTTTGACTGTGCTTTGTCACTCTGAGTTGAGTATAAAGTATTTGACATTGATCTATCATTATCTTTATTTGAGCTTCCCATGTGTCTACTCTGTCAAAGTTCTCTTATGCATGCAGACCATCTTCTTTTTATTTTATGTGATCATAAATATTTATTTTAACTATGATGGATGTGAGGAAATTTTTTCTATCTTTTTTAAATGTATGAAGCGTGTGGTTCCTGGTCATTTCTCTAGAACTTTCTTTAAAAATAAAACAAAACACTTTTCTTTCTTGTTATTTTTCTTGCAATCTTTATATTTCTTTAACTACCAAGACGATCTTATCCAAAGTCCCATATTATGAACATCTAGAATTCCAACAAAATATTAAGGTAAAGAGGAGTACCACCTCTATAAATACACAGGGGGATTTACATCGTTGTGAGGTTGTCGTTTCGTTCCTAATGGATTTAAGCGTCAACATTTTTCACAACCATACTAGGGAATGAACTGAAATTTGAAATCTAGTATAACATTTTTTTTAAAATACACGACCTTTCCCTAGATTGATTGGCCCCACATGGAAATTGGATTGAACAATCAACGAAGCATATTACATTAGCTATAAAGTATGGTAATAGAGACAGTCAAGACTTGAGAAGAATTAGAAAGGTCCTGGTAGATCTTAGCCCAAGAAGAAGAAAGAGAAATCATCTGGAGACAGAGGAGAGACAATGAGAATACTGAAGAAACTAAAGGCTAGCTAGAGTAGCACAAGGACTAGGTCGGGATTGAATTTGGATGAATACAGGGACCCATTACCATAAGTAAAATCAGGAAAATCTATATTCTAAGAAGTGGAAATCATATTTATGGAACCTCTTCGGATATGGCAGAAATAAATGAACAACCACGAGAAGAACCTCATGAAGAGAGACAAGGAGGTGGAAGAGGTGCTACAAGAAATCAATAAAATAGAAGAAGAATAAGAGATTCCCTTTTAAATATTCTAGGTGAGAAACATGACCTCCTTGTTCTCCCTAAGGGTACCTTGAAGAAATTTTTTGGAGACGGTACAATCGATGCAAAGAGGCACATTAACTTATTTATTTATGTTTGTGATTTTCATCATGTTGAGCATGATGATTTCATGGTAAGGTTATTTATTCAAACCTTATCAGGAAGAGCGTATGAATGGTATACGAAATTACCCAATAGATCAATTCACTTGTTTAATGACCTCAAAGCCATGTTCCTAAGTATGTTTGCCCCTCCAATTGATTATCATACCCTTCTCACTGATTTTAGCCAAATTGGCTTAAGAATGAAATAATACAAGATTTTAATCTCAAGTTCAATAAAACCTTGAGAAAGATTCTCGAAGATAAAATACCTAATGACCCAGTCATACTCGATTGTTATAAGAATGTGATGCCCCCAAATGTGAAATATGCTATCATAACATCCCAAATGGATACTTTGGAGGAAGAAATGGTTAAATCCACTGAGATGGAAGAAATTATGATTGAAACAGGTGTCGACCCCGACATGATACTGAGAAAAGTACAAAGGAAGCTGGGAGGATTAAGTATTGATAATCAAGGAGCCTCTAGTTCAAGAAAGAACAAAGAATTGAATCTGAGACTAACCCAAAATAAAACAATTGGAGGAGGATTTTTCAAGGGAACCATAACAGATGTGAAGGCAGACCTTTTTGTGGCACAAGAAACCAAGCAAAGAATCAAATTTTCACAAATGAATATAACTATCAAGAAAATCCAGAATGAGATAACCAAACTAAGAAGTTGGGATAATTACATGGAAAATACGAGAATGTCGACGCTAGAGCAAAGACAAAACCCTCACCAAGAAAACAGAGTGAGGTTTGAAAACATGGATAATCCACAAAGACCAAGGATTCCCAGGAATCCAACCCCTAATGCAATTATTCTAGATGGTGTATATGATGAGAAAATAGTTGATCAAGAGAACTATTATTCACCTGATGAAAGTTCTGAAACTGTATAGATGGACAAATGTGACACGTCCATGTATATATTTGAAGAAGGAGACAACAACCTCAACTCGCAAGAAAAAACTGCCCAGACTAGAGGATTTGTAAATATATCCAAGATTAAAAATGAATCTGACAAAGAAAACCAAAAATATAAAGAAAAAATGAATGAGAAAAGAGAAAATGAGAAAATGACGGATAGCGTTGGAGGTAAGAAGAAACACCTGATGTCAAACTCCACGCAGATGACATACAATGTTGTAGAGGACTTAAGTAAGCTAAGGATAACTTTTCCCTTTACAAAAGTGGTGAAGATTAATCAACAAAGGGAAAACATTTTGAGATTACTAGATGATCCTTCTAAAAAAGAAGTAGTTGTTGTTACAAGTTCGAAACAAAGATAGAACAAATCAACCATCAAGTTGAGAGGTAAAATTCCTCCCCTTTATATTTCAATTGAAAATCATGATGTTGCACTTCATAATTTTTTAGTTGATACTGGCGCGACCAATAATATTTTTCCACTAGCAATCATGGAGGCATTGGGCATGAATTGTACCAAATATTAAGAAACTAGTGAAAGTATATATGCAATCGATTCTAGACAAGTGTTAGCTTATGGAGAAATAAAGGACTTTTATGCTTGGATCACAACGGCTCTCTATATTATTATAGTTTTCAATATTATTGTAGTAGACCTTCCTCCAACATATAAATTTGTTTTGGGAAGAGATTGGTCATCCATGATCGGGGGATATATAATGAACAATGGAATTTCCATGATGTTTCCAGGCAAAGAAGGAGCAATTATTAAGGTGCCACGTGAACCCAGGAAACCCTTCTCTTTCAAAAGGAAGGATAATGAGTTAATGGAAGATTATATAGATGTTGGGATTGGAAACTATGCTATCCTGGACATGGAACACATGGAAATCCTGGGGAAAATCCAAGACATAGAGCATCAAGAGCATCCATTTGAAGGCTATTGGCGAATGTCATTCGATGGAGCTTGTTCAAGCTTCGGGAGTGGAGTTGGAACTGTCCTTGTAAGTCCAGGTAATATTATGCATCCACATGCTATTAGACTTGAATTTGCATGTACTAATAATGAGGTAGAATATGAAGCTTTGATTCATGGAATTATTATTGCACAAGAAATGAAGATAGAACATCTAATTGTCATTGGTGACTCTGAGTTGGTAATTAATCAAGTCACCCAGAGGTATAAAATCAAGAAGGAAAGACTCAAATTATATTTCAAAAGAGTTAACGAATTGATGGAATTTTTCATCTCTTTCAACATTTCTTTCATTCCAAGGGAAAATAATCAGAAGGTAGTTTCATTGGCTTTGGCGGCCTCATTGTCAAACTTGGATGACATTCAAAGAAAAACATATTTTCAAGTAGAAAGAGTATTTCGACCTTCTGTACCTGATAACTTGGAATATTTACAAGTATTTTATAATGATGAACAGTTGGAAAAAAAATTGTTGAACAATGACGATGATGAAGACAATCATATGTCTATTGTCCCAAAATATTGTATTCAATATGAGTCTCTTTTTACGAAATATGATCATGCTAAGAATATCCTGGAAGAAATTTCACTCTGAAAGGTTAAAGAAACAAGAAAGGTCAATATTGGAACTAACAGTTCCCCAAAATATGTCAACTTGGGAGTTGATTGCACCATTGATGAGGTTGATCAATATGTTGCATTGTTTAAAGAATATATGTATGTGTTCGCATGGACTTATGATGATTTGAAAGCTTATGATAAAACAATATTCCAACATATTATTCCTTTGAGAAAAGAAGAAAATTCGGTCAAGAAAAAAATAAGGATGATGAACCCCAAATTAAAACCTCTGGTAAAGTTTGAATTGGAGAAATTAAAGAAGGATGGAACAATATATCTCAATAGACATTCTGATTGGTTTTCAAACCCTATGATAGTAAGAAAGAAGACCAGGGAAATCCGGATGTGTGTAGATTTCAAGGATCTAAACAAAGAAAGTATAAAGGATAATTATCGTTTACCTAATATGGAGCTTCTTCTCCAGTATGTCACGGGATCAACTTCCATGTCCATGTTAGATGGTTTCTCTGGCTATAATCAAGTCTTGGTTGTTGAGGAAGATGGGGAGAAGACAACATTCATAACACCTTGGGAGACATATGTGTATGCGAGGATGCCCTTTGGTTTAAAGAATGTAGGAGCCACATTCCAGAGGGCCATGGATCATGAATTTAGTGCGTTGATAGGAAAATTCATGGAGGACTATAAAAATGATATGACAGTGCATTCAAAAACAAGGGGTGATCACATTCATCAATTGAGGAAAGTTTTTGACAGATGCAGATTATATGGTGTTTCCCTAAACCCAAAGAAATGTTTATTCACTACAACTCAAGGAAAGTTGTTGGTTCATATTGTGTGCAAGGAAGGGATTTATATATATCAAGAAAGATTTAAATCTATAAATGAACTCAACCCCCCATCCTATAAGAAAGGAATTCAATCATTTTTCAGAAAGATCAATTTTGTGCAGAGATTTGTTCCTGACTATGCAAGTATTGTGAAGCCGATCAATTTATTGTTGAAAAAGGACCAAAGGTTGGAATGGATAGCGGATACAAAAGAATATTTCAATAATATTAAAAGGGAAATCACCATAACTCCATTCCTCATTAGCCCAAAGTTTCAAAGGGACTTCATCATCTATTCGTTCTCTATAGAAACAATTGTTTCATCTCTTCTTACTCAGAGGAATACCAAGGGTGAAGAACTCCCAATCAATTTCGTGACAAAAGCCCTTCATGATTATGAATTAAGGTATTTTGAACTGGAAGAGAAATCCTAGGCTCTTGAGAAAGCGGTGGCGCACTTTTGGACATACATACTAAATTCTCATGTCATTGCTTATGTTCCATCCTCACCAGTGAAGATGTTTTGGAATCAACAATTGAGAGAAGGAAAATGGACTAACTAGTTGGCGAAGATCCAAGAATATGATATTGAAATTAAACCTTTAAAGTTTGTCAAAGGACAAGGTTTATGTAATCTCATTGAAAATAGTGATTCTTTTGATGGAATGATTTCAATTTTAGTAGGAGAACCAATGGCCGATTCAGAATGGTATGGAGACATTGTATTCTACTTGAGGTCCGACTAGTTTCCACTCACCATGAACCCTAAAGATCGAAGAACATTGAAGATGAAGTAAAATCAATATGTGTTGATTGTTGATACATTGTTCAGAAGGAACTATGATGGTAGATTACTGAGATGTTTTGATGAAAGCAAATCCCAAGAACTAATAAGGGAATTCCATGAAGGAATATGTGGCGGACATTTTGAACCTACGACCATGGCCCATAAGATAATAAGAGCTAGATTTTATTAGCCTTCAATTTTTAGAGACTCTTATGCCATAATAAGGAAGTGTGTATCTTGCCAGCAATTTTCACGGAAAATGAAGACATCTACGATGTCGTTGCAACCTGTAACTATAGAAAAACCATTCTCCCAATGGGGACTTGATGTTGTCGGGAAAATAAATCCAAATTCAAGAAAGGGAATATGTATATTCTCACCGCTATAGATTACTTTACGAAGTGGCCAGAAGCAGTGGCATTAAAAATGGTTGATTTTGAAGAGTTAAGTTCGTTCCTCAAAGATAATATTTTGTCAAGATTTGGTGTCCCAGACATATTTATCACTAATAATTGTTTGATTTTCATTGGTTCAAAATTTACAGAATTTTGTGGATAATATGGAATTATTATGGGACAGTCATCAAACTATTATCCACAAGGTAATGGTCTTGAAGAATCCACAAATAAGGCACTCATTCAGATATTGAAGAAAACTATTGACAAGAACCAAAGGAATTGGAACTTAAAGTTGACTAATGTGTTGTGGGAAAGCAGAATGACTCCAAAGGATAGCACTGGGATGTCTCTGTATACATTAGTTTATGGAAATGAAGAAAAACTTTCAATTAGCCTCGAACTCAATTCTTTAAATTTTGTGGTTAATACAAAATATGCAGAAGACAATTCACCTATATAAAAGAGGATCAATCAGTTGTTGAAATTGGAGGAAGAATGAATTAAAGCCCTGAATAAAACTTCTCAGAGACAACAAAGTATCAAAATATATTTTGACCAGAGTGCAACTGTAAATAATTTTTAGAAGGGAGAACTGGTGTTACTCTGGAACAAATCCAAGGAGAAACCATTGATGCACACCAAATTCATAGCACTCTATATTCTACCATACATCGTTGAAAAGATCCTGGGTTTTAATTCCTATATGCTCAAAGAAATCAAGGTAAAAGATTAATACTTCCTATCAGCAGGCAACATTTGAAAGGTTTCTTTGCCCAAAACTTTCTCATTTCCATATACATTAATTTTATTTTTTTCATTTATTTAGTTTGTATATTATTACCTTCGACTCCATAGCACAATGGATGGAAGTGACCAGTCATAAATATTATGGATCCTTGACAACCCATAGGGGGTTATCATCCCACAGGAGCCAATTGTTGAGATCAATTCCCGATTCCAAGATTTTCCCTCCCTTTTATATTTTCCCAACTTATTTTTTTCCATTTCTTTTCCCTCTTCTATACCTACCCTCATTCCCCTTTTGTTTTCTCCCTTCTCTTTTACCTTTCTAGTTACCATACTTAGTCGCATTTCAAAACAATTAGTGAGCTCCTAGGTTCACGGACTCGTGGGTCTTCACCTCCATCCATGTTCCTATGTCATAAGTTCAATCGACCACCTTGTTATAATATACTTAACCTTGTTATAATATACTTAATGAAGATGATCTAGAAACTTGGATAGTGGACTATTCCGTGGAGAATCAATATATTTAGGAAGCAGTACATGGTATTTCCCTTTATTTAAGAGACTTGGAAGGCAATTTATTTAACATTAAAATACAACATGATATAAATTTCGCACCAATGAAAAACTGTATTCTAGAATGGCTCAAGAAAGCAATCGACAAATTAACCAACGAGGGGAAAGAAATAGTTGAGATGGTTCTTGTAACTGTTAATGAATACAATAAAAGGATAGTAGCAAGCAAATGAATACATGATAGACCATCATAGTAAGTTTATGTTTTTCACATCTTTCTTTCTTTATCAGTTCTTTCATCCATTTACTCCACTTATTTGACTAGAAAGGTTTAACTGAAGTTTGATAACTTCTCCTTTTCTTTTTTCCATGCCTTGTTGTTCTTTTACTGCCCACCATCCTCCTTCTACAAGATTAATTCTTTTTTACATTTTCTTTATGGTCCGTGGGAGCCCCAATCCCAGTCCTAAGGAAAAATGCATTTTAAATTTCAAAGAATATGTAACATACTATATATTTTTGAGAAATTTCAAGAGATTTATTTCAGGATTAGTTTTGATTATGCTTTGTAACTCTGATTTTGAGTATAAAGAATTTGAGATTGATATATCATTATATTTATTTGAGCTTCCCATGTGTCTACTATGTTAAAGTTATCTTATGCATGCGGGCCATCTTCTTTTTATTTTATGTGATCATAAATCTTTAGTTTAGCTATGATGGGTGTGAGGAAATTTTGTCTATCTTTTTTAAATGTATAAAGTGTGTGGTTCTTGGTCATTTCTCGAGAACTTTCTTTAAAAATAAAACAAAACATTTTTATTTCTTGTTATTTTTCTTGTAATCTTTATATTTCTTTGATTACCACAACGAACTTCTCCAAAGTCCCATATTCTGAAAATCTATAATTCCAAGAAAATCTTAAGGTAAAGAGGAGTACCACCTCTATAAAAATATAGGGGGAATTTACATCCTCGTGAGGCTGTCATTTTGGTCCTAATGAATTCAAGTGTCAACACTTTCGTACAAGCATCACAAGATGAAATATACTCTGCTTCTGCAGTGTTGAGTGCAACATAATTTTGTTTCCTGCTAGCCCATGACATCATGGCAAAGCTCAAACTAAGACATATACAAGTAGCAATTCTTCTGTCATCTACACTCCCTGCCCAATCTACATCGATAAATCCATGCATTTGTATATCATAACTTAAATTCCCCACAAAACAAATATACGTCTTAGTATTCTCCAAATACATTAACGATCCAATCAATTATCAATATAGAGATGGGTCTACTGGATTAGAGTCTCTCAACTTCTTCAGATCTATCATCTTGGTAGTTTGCCATGGATTTGCAATCGATCATCCAAGACTCTTGAAGAACCATTTCAATATACTTCCTCTATCATAGGAATTTTTCACCATGCTTATGTTTTACATGAGAGGCTCTACACCAAGTTTGGTTGAATCCATACAAGGTCTTCTTCCATCTTCATACAAGGGTCTCTTTCTGGTATACCTAAGAACCTTGAGATTTTCATACATACGCTTCTTCTTCAATTACTTTGTTGAAAAGAACATTCTTTACAATCATCTAATGTAAAATCCATCCCATGGATACTGCAGGAGATATAATGGCTTAAGTATAGGTATATCTAGTCACTAGAACAAGTTGTCATCATAGTCTTCTCCCTCCTATTGGGAGAACCCTCTAGCCCTAAGTCTCGCCTTGTATCTATCAATGCTTAAGTATTTTTCACAATTTCTCACATACATTGTTCTTCATCAAAACTTCCTTCCATTCCTTCTACTTGACTGCTTCTAGTGGGTTCAAACTGGTTCAATTGGTTGTTCTAACCTTTCTTTCTTTCTTGGAATCTTCATGTTCTTCCTCATGTTTCTCTTCAATGTTGGAGTCCATGGAATATTCTATAGATTACATTCCCTTCATTCTTGAAGGCTCCAACCTTCTGCCATAGGAACATAAATGTAGATGGAAAACCAAGGATATTCAAGGCTTCTTTTCAAATAAGTCTTCTTCTGGAGTCAAATTGAACACGTGTTATTGATCATGGTTGATACTTTCAATGAAGAACATGGATATATACTACATATTCTTTACAGATTATTCTTCAATGGATTATGTCGTTGGGTATGAGCTCCCTCCTAATCCTGACTTCATGCCTGAATGAGCAATATGCATCCTCTTCTTTTGGAATTATGTGATCATCTTCCTCCATTTGAGAGAGTCCATGCTTTTTTTTGTTGCATCTCTCTTTGCTTTCTACAAAGTGTCACAAGCATGTTCTGGTTTCCTTTTGATTTCTGAATTCATTCAAGTTTGACTCCTCTGAGTCTCTTTAAGTTTGTTTCTATTTGTTTTGATTGTTGACCATCTGACAATTGTGTCATCCTTATAAACTTCTTCTATGAAAACTTCCACAAGGATTGTTCATCAAACATATTTCACAAGGGTACCTTCCCGAAGCAACAACAACAAGAGAAAACAAGAAATATCTATCTAGAGGAGATGTTAGTTCAACTTGCAAACAAGTACAATAAGCATCTAGATCAATAGTATTCATATGTAGTCGAGTATTTATTGTGCCTAGCAATAATAGAATATTTCAAAGACTGCTTTCAAAATTTTTTAATGTAGCAACTATCACCCTTGATATACACAAAATTGAAGCTTAACAATTTAATCAAACCTGCAACCTAAAGCCTCAACTACTATGAAGGGTGCACTTGTTCCTATGACTGCACTAAATCCACTATTATAGCTTGGACAAGGTATCTAATACTTTTCCCGCAAACACACTCACGTTTTGCTAGATGATATAAATTGGATAACATATACAAGTGCATACCTTTGAAGTCTTATAGCAATGTCCGACTTCTCTTCCAATCTGAAACTAGATACCATATTGACAAGAAAAGATTAGAAACCCAATCACAAGATTCATTGATTACAACAAGCTAGAAACTCTAAAATTTCAAATTTGAATACAAAATCAATTTGACCAGAAGTAAACCTTTGACTTTGACTTTGACTAGTCAACCTTTGACTTTAACCATTCAAAATTTGACTTTGACTTTGACCAAAAATTCAAACCTGATGTTTTTTCTAGCTGAGACTACCAAGAGGTGTGCTAGGATAGGGTGCACTAGGATGTCAAGGAATTAGGTCAAAAGTTTCATCATAAGTGCCCGAACATAAGGGCTAGGGTTTGTTGCATCTGCATAATCAAAAAATCTAGCTGCAGTTGTAACCAGTGCCACAACAAGCTTAAAAAATAACTTCCTAATATATCTTCCAG
>JASDQU011403061.1:1874-17232 GCA_032191745.1 Picea mariana
CTTCTCATTTCCGTGAAATGCTTGAGGCTAACATTGCCACCACTGGTCACCAAGCCAGGGCAGTGTCCTTTGACCAGTATCTTGGAAGAAAAAGAATGAAGATAAAAGGCATGAATGGGCTTGGAAATATTTGCATCAATGACAGGTGCAGCTCACCCTCCACAGAGGCACCCACAAGTAAGCCATCCCTGCTATCACTGCACCTTTTGCCCAGGCATCCCCATCTACCTCACCCACTTATAAGACTTAGATTTAATCCTTTCCAGAAACATCCCTCTTCCAGTAGACATTAGCCCAATAGGACATCCTGTCACTTCCTCCAAACTTGCATTGCAAACTTGTATAAAGTCTTTGAGCACTAGACTGTGGTAAAGGGGTTTTATGCACATTTTTAATAATATTGATGATTAGATGTGATTGACATTGCTATGATCCCTGTGACTTATGAGCCCATGGAGGGCGTATCTGTTGATGTGCAGGATCATGCCCGACGGACAGGTACCACGTTGGATAGGTACACATGGGGAGATGATTAGTTCGGACCTCCATGGGGCTAAAGAGCCCACCCGATGGATGTTGAGACCCCAGCAGGGGGCAGAGACAGGGCAGAGCGTTTGTACCAGGGAAGAGCAAAAGAATCCACCAGAGGCGGTTGAGCAAACCTGTGCCTAGGGGGGTTGTGCCCCCTTCACTGGAAAGTTGGCCTCGAAAGGCCTAGAACATCATCCAGGAGGTTCATGACGTCATCCTTGCTTCATGGACGTTTTGGCAAACAGACAGGGCATTTTGGCACGTGTGGCAGGTTGGAGAAGCCCAAGGAGGGCTAACGTTTTGCTCCAGGAGGCTGCATTTTCCCTAGAAAGGGCTAACGTCACCCTAGAAGGGGCATGATGTCTTTCTTTAGCTTGATTAGGGTTTTATTTTATGACATTTAATGTAAAACAATATTATTTTGGTATTTTGGCCTTGTCGGCCTTTTAATGACCTAAAATGTAATTTAGGTCATTGGTATGCTATATATTGAGGGTTTTTACCTTCATATTTTCATCATCTTTCACTCACTCATTAGTGAGGTCTGAAATTTGCGCCCTTCTTAGGGTTATTGGCTGAAATTTTGAGGCCCACTTGTTGAAGGAAGACTTTTATTGGCATTTTTGGCATTTCTCTTGGTGGAAGGTGTTACAACTAGGGTTTTGCTACATGGTTTCTTGGTTTATGTAAGTGAATTTCTGCAAACACTTCTTAATTGAATGGTTATAGTTCTATTTACTTGCATATGTTATTATAATTTGTTGAATCAAACCCTAGGTGACAAGCACTAGTTAATGTCCTTGTCTCATGTCCCCACTATGATTTTTTAGCCATTTGATTTGCATGAAGAAGATGGAGCCTTGCCATAGCAACACTCTATCCTTTCTTCTAGCCTAGTCGTTTCACTCTTGTTGTTGAGCTAAGAAGGAGAAAGACACACCAAGGCCTAGGGTTTCTACACCTGGTGAATCGTTTTTCCCTAGGGTTTGTCTAGTAAAGCCTTGCTTTAGCAACACATTGCTTACAAACCTTCTTGTCTTAGTTTTTATCAACCATTATTCAAGCTAACCATTTTATTATTGCCATTAAGCTAAAGAAGGAGGAGAGAGCACTAAGGCCTAGGGTTTCTACACCTTAGTGAGCCTCTCTCCCCTAGGGTTTCGTTGTTGAGGCCTTGCTTTAGCAACACCTCAACACTAAACCCTCTTGTCTTTGGTCTTTCACTATCACTTAGTCCTTCAACCTTTGCGTCCTCTTTTGACTCTATRTACCCTAGTAGCGCACTRGTCTAAGACTTTATTTCTTGAGTGGCTTGATCACAACTTCAAACAAACAAACACTTTGAGCAATTACTAACCTTTATAACMCTAGACTAGACTAATTTTCTAACCATATTGTTGCTACCTATTACTTGTGCTATAAATACATTTATTGCAGAGTCTATTTGTCTTTAAAGCAATTGAATGACTAGCTAAGACGTTGCTTCAAGTATTGTTACATTGATAAATTTGCCATTGTTTATTGTGAMGCTTCATTAGCATTTATTGTGAAGTGATATATATTGTAATCATTGCCATTGTACAACTTTGATTTGCTTCAACAATAATATTGTTTATCAATTGCTTATTATCAGAAAGTCATTGATTATATGAAGTACTAACCAGCAAGCAAGCTTGCGCAAGTAATTTCATTGTTGCTTTGTCTCGGGCAGGTGCTCTTATTGGTTACCACTTCTGGTTATTTCTATCTTTATTGGCTATAAGCCGGACTTTCTACTTGGTGGTGACTTGTGAGGGGGGAAATTATCCTTTAGCTCTTGAACCTTTTGCCTTCTCAAAACCCCAAGTCACCGAGGACGTCTCCCCTAGGCCTTACCTCCCTAAACAGAAAGAAATTTCCCATTGAGGTGACAGTGGTGGGATTGGTTCAGTTACGCCAGTTTGACCTCCTTTCATCCATATATTACCCTGACTACAAACTGTGCGATAACAGGGTGTACTGACCCAAGAAGGATTGTACCTCATTTCATGGGAAGAAGGGGGCCCCACAGGGAAATGTAGCTGGAAAAAGATAAAAGCCAAATCATAACCTTCTAGATGCTTGCCCAAGAGGTCTTGAGAACAATGAAAAATTTCTCCTAAAAGAATTTAAAGACTTGCAAAAGCAAACTCACATTATATAGATGTCCCGCTTGTTGGGGTGTGTACACGTATGTTGTGTCCCTTTCTTTCCATGCAKATGGCACTTTGTGTACCTCTATCTTCAAGTGACATTGTGGTACTCTTTTCTTTCCATGTCTTATAGTACCCAATTGTTTTGGACTTTAATTAATTAATGGCAATAAATGGGCTTGGAAAAGGTTGCATTGAMAACAAAGGTGCARCACACCCTCTACAAAGGCACCCATAAATGAGACGATATGAACCCTTGTATGTCATGAACCCCATGCCTAAAAGTTTCACCCCACTCCACCTCATACTCATACATGGCTTATATGGGTTTCCCTTGGGAAACACCCTTGACTTGGGGATTGACTGGCCCAATAGGATGCCTTGACACCCCTCCCACACCTAAATTTGGCAAATTGTATAAGGTCTTTGAGCATTTGTTTAGTTTGAAAAGGGGGGTTTGATACACATGTTCGGATGGTTCAATTATTAGATGTGGCTTACTTGGCATGATTCTTATGACTTATGGACCCTTGGAGGCCGTACCTGTTTGTCTTTGTAGGACCTTTCCCGATGGACAGGTATTCATGAGGAGATGACTTGTTCGAACCTTCATGGGGATTTGGAGCCCAAGGATGGATGTAGAGACCACACATCTAGGGCAAGCTTGTGATCACCAGTTGCACCTTGAAGAAGGAGGTCGTTGCCTTTGGACGCACTCTAGCAAGCCTAGATGGAGATCTCCCACCTTCTACCACATGGACGTTATGCCTTTGGAGGCTTGGACGTCATCCTACTAACCCATGACGTCACTAAGGCTTGAGGCCTTGATGGAGGAGATCTTGATATGGACACTTGGCACGTGTGGGCATGATCCATGGCCTTTGGAGGCCAAACATTGCACCTTTTCCAGCCTAGAATCCCACTTGGGGGCTTAACGTCACCCTAGAAGGGCATGACGTCACCTTTAGGGTTTTATTTTGTGCCAAATGAATTTAATTTTGTAAAATTAAGTTTTAAGGGCAATTTTGTAAGGTCGGCCCTGTTATATTTTTAAGTTGACATTTTTAGAGCAAGAGGTGATTTAAATACACCTTTGCAAATTCATTTTTACAAAAGACTCCTCTCACAAGGGAGGTAGATCTAAAATTTTTGCCCTAATGGAGCTATTGGCTGAAATTACTAGTGCGCACCTCTTGGAGGATTGGTTTGGATGCTTCTTGGATCATTTTTTGGTGAAACTTCTGCAAACTAGGGTTTGAATGCTTGATTGTTCTTGGTGAAGTAAAATCTGCAATTCTCATCTCATATTGGAATGTTTATGGTAGATTTTACTTTTTCATGTTGAAGATTATGAAATTGCTTGCTTGAAACCCTAGGAGTAAGGAATATAAGGTATTTTTTCCTTTCTCTATATTTGCATTTTGTCAAAATTGCTAAGAAGATCTTGTCTAGATAGGCTTCTAAAGCCCTAAAAGTGCTAGCACTTTAGAAGTTTTATTCTAGAGCTTGTTGCAAATTTTTTTTTAGTGTCCAAGAAGAAGAGGAACTCGCTAGAGCCCAAAAGAGCTTGCACTCTAGCTAAGACTCCATCTTTGAGATTAAAAGCTTGAGGCCTTGAATTGCCAACACCTTAAGACTTTATATCTCCATCCTTAGACCATTATTATCATTTATTTCTCCAAGTTATTTGTTGTTGTTGTAATTGACTCCATAAGCCCAAAAGGCACTGATTTTTATTGCTCTTGTGAAGGATTGATCAAACAAACACTCAAACTTCATCCTCTCAAACTTTTACTAACTATATCTAACCCTAGCTTAGCCTAGATTACTAATCTACTTGTTGTTGTTGCAAAACATTGCTACATCCATACTAACTGCTGTAATTTTCTGCATACACTAATCTAACTCATAGCTAACTTACTCAAAATTTGCTTGTGACAATTGTTAAATAATCCACTTGATATATACTTAATTTTCACTGTCTTTTCTTGCAATTCTGAGCACTAATTCTTGAGGCTGTTACAATTTACTCTTGGCTGTTATAAACCGTCATCTAACTGTAATTTTGCTTCAGCCATCATATAACTGCACTGTCTATTGTCTATTGGTCCTATTATCATAATTGTACTTGGAAATTGCTATATACATGCTATATTGTTCTTGTTCCAGGCAGGTACACCAATTACTTTGCCTCAAATTCTCGGACATAGACATTATTGACTTGGGTGACCAGTAAGAGGGGGCTATATCTTAACCATATCCTTAGCTTACCCAACCCTTTAGGTCACCGGGGATTCCTCCCTTGGGTTGGGCATTTTCCATCCCTAAAAGTGGGGATTTCTCACTGAGGTAACAGTGGTGAGATATCTTGTTGTTATGCCAATTTCACCTACTTGTCTTAGGCTTTAGACAAGTACAAATTGTGTGATAACATGTCCTAGTCCAGTGTTGTCACTCTTAGGGAACAGGGGTACTACCGGAAGACCTTGATAGGGGTAATGTAACATTCCCTTCCATATTTGACGTTTTCCATCCATTTTCCTCCCATTGTCCTATCTTCTAGAAATGGTTGTTGCATGTATCCCAAAAAGTTTCATGCCTTCACCCTCCTATGAGAAGAAGGGGCTAGAATGCCTAAGGTTGATGCAACCAGTAAAAGAATAAAAAAGCATGTTATAAAAAAGGAATAATGGGATGACAAATGACAAAATCAAAAGCCAAAAGTTAGCTTGAGCTCTACCCCCTCGCTATGAGGCGATCACCCCAAGTCCTAATGTATGGAATGCATATCAAATTAAAAGGACTTAATGAATCTCAGTAAAAAATAATGAATGCATAAACCTAAAAAAGGGTCTTGCAAAGCAATAAATGAATAATCAAGAGGCAAGAATAGGGGTTCGAAATACACACGTTGTTGAGGAAAGGGTAACTCAAGCACCAAGCACTCCCTCTACAAAGGCGCTCATGGAGATGAACCCACACATGACCTTGCATGTCAATGACACCATGACCATGAAGTAAACCCCATGCCATGTCATTCACTTACACTTACACTTGAAGGGTTTCTTGGGAACTACTCCTCTACTTGGGTACTGGCACACCAAATGGGGTCTTGTGATGGTCCTCCCATACCTAAACTTGGCAAATTGCATAAAGTCTTAAGCTAGTGTGAAGTTTGAAGAAGATGCCTAATGTGAATTGATTACATGGCTCTTGTATTAGATTGTGGCTTACTTTGTATGATTCTAATGAATCGTGTATCTTGTAATGGTTGGTTTGACTTGATTATGTGAGCCTTGTTTATTGATGATGCACACCTGGTATGGTCCTTTGGAGGAAGTCTCATGGTGATGTCATGCACTGTTTGGTGGATGTTGCACCTTTGATGATGAGCGTTGGGTTCCTTGATGACTTGGCCAGCCTCTAAACACCTTCCAGCACCTCCTGGACCTTGGACGTTGCACTGATGAGCTGGGAGACAGGACGTTGCAAACATAGCCAGATGTGTCATCCAAAGGGCAAGAAGCCCCACAACTTGGACATTGCACCCTATGAGGACGTTAGGGTTTGATTGGATGCCATGGCACTTGACGAGGATTATATACCCCCTTTGGAGGGATGATGGAGCCTTCTTCATGCATGACGTTGACACTTTGACCTAGGACGTTGGAGATCAAGAGGATGACGTCACACTTGGAGCGACATGACTTTGCATTGGTCCAACCTAGCACATGGATGATGAAATGACACTTGATTGATGATGAGATGTCACCATATTGATGAGGGGACGTGACTTTTCATGATGCTTTGCACCTTTTGGGGATGGATGTGACCTTTGGAGCCTTTACACCCCTTGACGAGATGATGTCACCTTTATCTTGTCCTCTACACTCACACGTGTGGACTTTGACAGAAAAATTTTGATGTATTAGAATTATATCTTTATTTTGAGGCTATTTTGGGAATCACCTTGAGACCTATCCACCTCGTATCATGAATTATTATGATTTTAGGGGCTTTTAGAGAGATGAGGCACTAGATTTGTCTCATATATAAAGGATTGTTTCCTCATTTGTAAATCATAACTCATCTTGTGGAAAACAACTACACTTGTCTCTTATCTTCCTTTCTCATCATGGAGTACTTGTGCGCACTTTCTTGGAGATGATCTAGTGGATGCTTTTCAAGTTTCTTGTGGATGATTTCATGTTAGGGTTTCTTTCATGCTCAACGATTTGATTAGTAAGTGCTCTTTTCAAGTCTTTAGTGGTTTATTCTTGGTGTATTAAGTAAATCATTTTATCAAAGTGGTGATAATTGCATGCTACCTTGTATTCTCTTGGATAAACCCTTGTTTTGAAACCCTAGGGAGGTTTGTCGTGGACTACCTCCTCTTGTTACCATTTATTTTGAACTTGTTGAAGGACATAAGGGTAATTCTAGGGTTTGTAGTGGACTACCTTAGGGTTATTCTTGTAGGTTAAAGTTTTAGGGTTTGTAGTGGACTACTCTAGGACTTTGACCAAAATCCATTTAGATCTCTTGCTAAAGGTTCTTAGAAGACATAGGATGGCCTCTTAGGGTTTGTAATGGACTACCTTAAGTTGTTTTCCTAAAGAATCAATACCTAGGGTTTGTAGTGGACTACCTTAGGGTTTGATCCTTGAGCCTTTCTTTGCCTTTGCTCTCCATAGAAGTTGCATCTTTGACTCCATATGCCCAAGGAAGCTAGATGGCACTAATCTATTCTCTTGCAAAGTGACCTTAAACCCTAATCCCTCTCCTCCTTTGACGTCCTACAATAGACTTAGGTTTTATTGCATTGCATCCTCATTTCTTAGTCATTAATAGCCTAACATATAGGGTTGGTGACATTCCCTACTTTAGAATATTTCTTAACGTCATTTATTGCATCATTGTTGTAGTTTTCAGCCAATTAGGGCTTGATGTCTTGCACAATTAGGGATTATTTCATGTCATTTTATGTTTCAGCAATCATTGGTTATTTGATGTGCTAGTTTTAGCCTGTGTTTCATATCTCTTTCATTGCATTCTTATTAGTTTTAGGACTGTTATATTTTTGTTTTCATGACTTGTCTTTTTGCTGAAGTAACCATCTTTTATTGAAAGTTTTATGACAGCCATAGCTTTTCTTTTGATTTGTAGTGTTTCGAGGCATTTACTTGATTCATTTGATTTCATAGCTATCACTTATTGTCTTGAATACCTCACACACAACTCTAGATTTGCTTTACTTAACCACCTTGCCGTTACCTTGAACTTTAATCTAGTTGGTAATATAATTCAGTAACCAAGATAGGAGGTCGTAGACTTGATTTATTCTTGCTATAGGATTCCTTGAGGTTGCTAGGGAAGCCTCCTTTGTGTTGGATCTCAATCCTTCACTAAAACGAGGGAAGTAATTGCTTAGGTGACAGTGGCAAGTACTTCCATATGTTACACTTGTCTTGCATCTTGTGAAGGCTTTGCACAAGTCCTAGATTGGTTGATAACACACCCTAAGTCTCCTCTATAGAACAAGAGAAACTGGGGTTAGAATTAATGTCGAAATATGGGCATACCAAGGGTGCGCCTAGCTTAGAAAGGTAAACCCTAATCTGCCTAAAAGAATGCATCCAACCTACATGGATGAGTTGCCTAGAATAGAGCACCCACTAGGAGTTGATTGAGTGAATGAATACATGTGCCTCCCTCCTTAAAACTTGAGCCCTATCTAAATCTTGAACTCCACTAAGCCATGTTCTTTTCTAAATTAGAATTGTGCCTGGAGAAAGCACTTCTAAACATGGAACCGCCAAGGATGGTGCATGTATGCACCTTAACCACTAGATGCCTATAATTTGTCGCACCAAAGAGATTTCTCTAATGCTCCTTCAACCATATGCCCTCCTCGTCACTACAATCTGCACAAGAATCAAGGTGAACTGGATATGTTGGAGGCATTGTTGCTAAAGGAGAACAACTACAAAGCAACCAGTATAATCTACCAAATTTAGCGATTGGATGCATGACTCACGTGATGCTTGTTATAGCGCAAGTTGTAGGTTGGGCAAAGCACAACCCAACCATAGAACAAGTGCTACAACTTGCGAATCCTACACCCAATGTCACCTCGATGTAGGTCCCACTCTAGGGAGACGATCCCAGTGACCCTAGCGAGATTGAGATGGAGATGAAGATGGATGGAAGTGAAGCCCCTATAGGTCAAGTCTAAGTGGAATAAAAGGTAGGGAGAGATGCTTTGCAAGTCAAGTAATTGCTGCCCCACAGGTATAATACTTCTTCGGATGATTGTACCTGCCCGAAACACAAAAAAAAAGACTTTGCAATAGTATATGTTAGTTAGATCAGCAAGTTAAGCTTGTTGTCCCTAATTTGCAGCAATAGATAACAGTATATATCAGCAAGTAAAACAACTAAAATCAGCATATAAAGATCTAGACTAGTTAAGTAAATCAGCACCAAATTTAGCAATGAATATAGGCTGAAAATTGGCACTTACGAAGCTAGATAAGATGGTTGTTGTAAACATGTGTTTTCTGCAGAAAATTGCAGCCTTATGGCTGTAACATTCAGTGGCATGCACTAGTAAAATCAACCATGAAAAGTTGCCAAGAACTAGCTCAAAAGATGCGCCCTAGTTAGTAGAATAAATGAGCAAAGTTAGAGAGCTAATCTAGAGTTAGTTTAGGAGTTATGAGAGTCTTAGTAGTTAGGGTTATGCAGCCCTAATGGCTGTAGGTTAAAGTTTGTAAAAGCAATTAGTGTATTGGGAGAGAGGGGACGCCCTAGTGGGGGGAAACTCCTATCAATGAGACAAATCAACTTCAAGAAAGAGAACTTTCAAAAGGTCAAAGATTATGTTTCCCAAGGCAATGATTTTGTATCTCCAATACAAAAAAGAGTATGACTAGTGCCTTTACTATTGGGTTAATGGAGTCAAAGGAGCTTAGAGAAGCTACCTCCTTGGGGGTGTAAGCCCTTTTACTTCCCAAGGAAAGTTTCTCTAGGCTAGGGTTTAGGCTAAGAGGGTGTATGCCCTTATACTTCTCTTAGCAAACCCTTACAAAAGCAATAAGATGAAGACTAAGGTGGGGGTGTATGCCCTTATACTTCCCACCTAGTTCCTAGCACAATAACCTTGACTTGAAACAAATGATAGCAAGAAAGTAAAAACCATACCAATTCAAGGGAAAATGCCAAGATAATCCACCACAATAGCAATAGAAAAGCCTTCCAAGGCTAGCGCATCACTTCTTCCATCAATCATTCATAAGTATAGCCATACACAAGTGCACAAGAGATAGAAAGAGCCAAGAGGGCCGAAAATTTCAGACAGAGTCTCTCACAAGAGGGAGAGTTACATTCAAAATAAGATCTTATGATCTCTATTTATACTAAAAGTAGCTAACATAGTTTGTCCACAAATTAAGGAGTAAAACACAAGATTAGGGGTCAACAACCCTAATCTTGCCCCCTTAACAAAGTAATATTAAACAATTCACTTAAAATTTCTCTTTTTGCACAAATTAAACCCTAATTTAGGAGGACGTCACCCCTTTAGGGGACCTTTTTCCACTTTGAGGAAATCATTGGTGTTGGAGAAGCATGGATGGGCCTCCAAAGGCCATGTGTCAAGCATCTAGGCACTCATATCATGGTGAAGACCTTCTTCTCCTCAAAACGTCCATGTGTCAAAGAGTGGCACCTCACCACCATGCCCTAGCCCCCAAGATCATGACGTCAAGCTCAAAAGTGGAACGTTTTGCCCCTCCTGGGCAAATCGTTTGGCAAGTAAGGGGTGGGCTAGGTCGTCCAAGTCATCATCAAGGTCGTCCAAGTCTGATCTCTCTCCTCTGGCATAGGGGCCCCTAGCACCCAACCTGTGGGCTTGTAGCCCTATGGAAGCCCAAGCTAGGCTTGTTCTCCCAAAATTGTCCACCAACTAGGTCCTGCAAAGACAAATGAACACGCCCTCCAAGGATCTCAAGTCATAACATCATGATAAGTGAATTGAATCAATAAATAAGCCATCTAAGCATGTGCATCAAAGATCACTATATCAAACAATTAACAACTCAAAGACACTATGCGACTTGTCAAGCTTAAATATGGGAGGGTTGCGAGGTGTCCTATTGGGTAGATCTTTCCCTAGGTCAAAGAGAGCTCCCAAGAGGTCCCTCTCTAAGCCATGTAAAGTGTATGAGGTGGATGGGGTCAAGACTCAATGGGCATAGGGCTCATGACATACAAGGGGTCGTAGTGTCTCATTCATGGGTGCCTTTGTAGAGGTACCTTCGTCCGCAATGCACTTTTTCCAAGACCATCAATTGTCTTTCATCTTTCTTTATTTATTTTCTTTCAATATAGCATAACGAGAGATTGAAGGTCACTGCCCTGGCGTGGTGACCAGGTGGTGGCAATGTCACCCACAAACACCTAATGGAAATGAGAAGGTTGGCTCGTGATGAGACTCCCTTTCTCCCAGCCATGCAATTGAGAGCCATTTCCCTGGTTTGGTGACCAGATGATGACAATGTCATCCCACTAGATATCCATGGACGTGATAGGTCGGCTCGTGATGAAACCTCCTATCCTTCAACTAACCTTTTAAGCATTCTTTATTATATGGTGGGTCCCCTTTATTCAAAAATAAGCGTTTCATTGCTTTCTTGGGTGATCCCTGGGCGAAGCATCTAGAAGGTTTATATGAGGCTTTTATCTTTTACCCAACAGCAACCCCTCTGGGCCTTTAGCCCCTTCTTCCCATAGAATGAGGGACAACCCCTTCATGGGTCAATATACCCTAAAATCCCAAGAGAAAAGGAAATGGAGGGGAATAATGTTGGAAAGTGGTAAGTATGGTTGGGAACAATACGATGGCTCATTAAGGGAGTTCCCAGTAGCAAACCCATCCCTAAGGAAAACCACTTACTAGGGCACAATGTCAACCACCAAGGTGAAGCAGGGCAAAAGGCATAATGTCCAAGCACATATCATGAAATCTAGAGCAATCTAAGATACAACATAATCAAATGGCTTAAGTATTGAAATGATGTTCACCATAATATTGACTTGTACCTCATGGAGCAAGGCCCACTGCCTTCCGAAAGCCAGCTGGTGTGGTGGATGTCATTTCCAAACGTGTGACCATCTGTGGTGGTGAGTTGGTTTTCCATCTGTGCAAAGGGTACTGTTGGTCATGTAGTCTCTCGACACTCCATATCTGCAACCTGAGGACCTCGAGACATAATCTCTTTAGTTATCCACAAATTGGGGATAACATTTGGCTCCTGCTTGGGGACATGTGCTCGTCGTAGAGTGCGTGAGAACCGCAGCATCTCCTGGTAGACCTGTGCCTGCAAGGAAACATCAAACTGTCAAGTGCAGGATGGCGTACTCATCCTTGTTCTCATATGATCATAATCAAAACCAATTAAGCTAGAAAAATAAAATTTTGACTTTTTTTTTAAGTTCTAAGCTAAGCATGAAATCAATATGCAAGTAGAGCAAAATGAAAATGAAATGCATCTAAACTAATGAGAAAATCAAGATGCAAATGCGAGGAATCGAAATGACTTACCTACTTACCTGGGGCCTTAGGGCTCTGAAGATCACGTGCTGGATGATGTCAGGTGAAGTCATACAGCCAGTGCAACCATTTGATCATCTCATCAAAGTATCTCCCCCTGTGCTTAATCATATAATACAACAAAGATAATTTAAGCACATAATAATCATGAGTATAAGCATACATATAATCGATCATGAAATAAAACTCATGAAGATGGGTGGGAGGGAGGAAATTCTGCTGGAAAGAGAAACCATCAGCCCGATCATCCTGCCTGAAAGTATAGCCACAAGACTGATCAATCCATCTTTGAAGGGGGCTACTATATGTAGACGAAGGCTCATCTTCATCCGTGCATAAAGACTCGTTGCTTGTTGAGGGCTGAGAGAAAATGAGAGATCGGAAGAATACTGCATGGTCTCTTGGAGAAGAGGGTAAGAGGTAAGGAACAGTCTCAGGTGTAGAAAAACACCACCTCTTCCCATGTGAATCTCCATGGAAATCTCCAAGATGAAAATAATTCCGCTTTGAAGAATGAACCTCTGACTGCTATGAGGTGGCCACGTCCTGGTATTCCTCAAAATCTGAGCACAACGGTTGGAAGTCTTCATAAAACAAATCTGCATCGTCAAAAGGGTATGTACCAAAGGATGATTGGAGATCACTCTCGGTATGTTGTGACAAGTCATCCTCGAAGGGGCAAAACAAATCTGTAACCATATCATCACCAGGTTGCCAAACATCTGAATCATATACGTATGAGGACCACTCCTCTGATGATGACACCCCCTATGCCTGAGACCTACCCTCAATGTCATAAATGGAGTCTCYATCAAATTTGAGACAACTAAGATCCCATCTATGTCTGCTAGTCTATATGAAAGTGTCTATAGGCTCATCAACCATATCAAAGGGTACTTTCGTAAGACCATCMRTATGACTGAAAATGACCATCTTTTTGTCTTTGTGTGCAGGAAGAGTAGAGGCATAGACATCTTCAACTGGACCTTCAAATTATTTAACATCGAGACTGATCGCTTCTTCAACATTAGGAGGTAAACWAGGTTGGACAACCTCGCCTTCATCAAGCGGGATCAAAGATAGCGGTGCCTCAATATGTTGCGCTTTATCATAATTCTTCTTTCTTTTTATAGACAAGGGCCTCCATCGCCTCTTCATCACAAGAGGATTGATTCTGAGTGCATAGTTCTTTGCTTGCTTTTCTTCAAGGGGATCTGTCATATCCAAGGTTTCCTCCGATACTTCTTTACTTTCAAGGTCATGGAATAAAGCATCATCAAGTTCTTTGAGAGGGTCACAACTCATTGTGTTCTCTTCTTGATGACTTTCTTCATATGTTTGTTCTTCAAACACTTCTTCATCGTCAAGGGCAGGAAACAACTCTCTTATGAGATTCATCATTTCCTCAGCAGTTGTATTGGCATCCTTTTCCTTTTCCATCTGTAAAAGTTCCTTCTTCGAGGCATAACAATTTTTGGATGGGGGTTCATCCCATGGTGCCATATTTCCATTGACTAAAAGGACACCTCAATGGAGTCACTAGATGAGATCAAGGCTCATCAAAGGATGGAAAGGGAGAAAAAGGGAACGGTGGAGTCGCCCGATGGGCTTCAAGATGAGCTCATCAAGAAAAGTGGAAAGGGAAAGTCCCTTGGGTAAAGTCGCCAGGCAAGCTAAGGAAAAGGCTTTGGGATAGCTTACCAAAGTGTCGTTTAGGGTACGAAGAGGATTCAAAATCCTCCCCGACAACGGCGCCAAAATGTTATAGTGCAAGTTGTAGGTTGGGAAAAGCCCAACCCAACCACGCAACAAGTGCTACAACTTCTGAATCCTACACCCAATGTCACCTCTATGTAGGTCCCGCACTTCAAGAGTGACTAGGTCACTCTAGGGAGGCAATCCCAGTGACCCTAGGGGGATTGATATGGAGATGAAGATGGATGGAAGTGAAGCCCCTATAGGTCAAGTCTAAGTGGAATAAAAGGTAGGGAGAGATGCTTTGCAAGTCAAGTAATTGTTGCCCCATAGGTATAGTACTTGTCCAGATGACTGTACCTACCCGAAACACAAGAAAAGACACTTTGCAATAGTATATGTTAGTTGGATCAGCAAGTTAAGCTTGTTGTCCCTAATTTGCAGTGGTAGATAACTGTATATATCAGCAAGTAAAACAACTAAAATCAGCATATAAAGTTCTAGACTAGTTAAGTAAATCAGCACCAAATTTAGCAATGAATATAGGCTGAAAATTGGCACTTAAGAAGCTAGATAAGATGGTTGTTGTAAACATGTGTTTTCTACAGAAAATTGCAGTCTTTTGGTTGTAGCATTCAGTGGCATGCAGCAGTAAAATCTGTTCGAATATAATGGATGTGCTCGTTTTACCATTGACAATATCACTATTGTCACCCAAACATAGGCCGAAGCCACCCTCCGAGCACCTTAACCTTGACAGAGAATCACTCCAGAAGCAAAACCCTAAGCTAGATAGCCAAACAAAGGGTAGAGCACCTTTTCCCAAGGATAGCGCATCAACAAGAGCTGACCAGATAGTCCAAACCCTAGCCAAGAGATAGTCCAAGCCAAAACGTAATTGCTAGCTGCAGCAGCTGCAATGGTAGCTCTCCTCAAACCTGCGCACAAGACTAGGCACTGCAGTGCGCACTAGTTGTTGCTCTACAATTCTGAGACTGTGACAAATGAGAGACTGGCGCCCTGTATTTATAGTATTCCTGGCTAACTGCTTGGGCCGACTTCTTATTCTGGGTATCTGTCTGTTCAGTATATTATTATTTCTTCTGGCCGACTTCTTCTCTTGGAGGCTAATAACCTAATACAAATTATCTTGTTGAGCCGACAAGTCTTCTAGGGTTATTTAGCCAACTCATTAGGGTTTCTCTTGCTTCCCGGAGTATTCTATTCTCGTCAGATTTACACGTGGAGGTAAATACCTCCCGCAACTACCATAATATCAACACTCCCTCCTAGCTAGGGAGGTATTACAGGTAATGGTCTTGAGCACAAACATACCATTCACCCAGTA
>JASDQU011403062.1:32932-46887 GCA_032191745.1 Picea mariana
GGTTTGAAAATCCAATTACTCAAAAGAAACAATGTATTCTTCCACTATTCTAGACTACTTAAGCTTGGTCAAACGACCCAAATGATGTGTGTCTATGTCAAAGAGTTCATAAAGGTCTACAAAAAATTGGGTCCAAGAAATATACCCTTGGTGTGAATATTTACACCATTGCCATCATTTGGGGTCCAAACAAAGGACACTGATACAAAGTTTGATAAATTCATCAATGATTCCTTGCAAGGAGAAATATTGTTCCATTTGAGTGAACCAACCCGTGGGTTACGAGACATCAAATTGATTCACCTCAACTTTTGTAAGATAGAGGTCATGAGTAAGGGGGTTAGAATGAAAGGCCAAGGAATGAAGGAATTCAACGCCCACTTGGTGTGAAGGTTGTTCATAGGATATAGGACCCTTGGATTGACACAACCATGTGGATAGGGAGTCCATCTGGTTAGAGAGTTCATCCATTTTAGTGATCTGATTGTCCAATTTATTGATTCGGGAATTAAGGGAAGCAATTTATTAAGTAGCTCCTTTAACTCCATTGTCAAGTTTGGTCATGGTCTTGTCCAAGGCATTGATGCAATTTTCAAGGTCTTAGTTATAGGTGTAGTCCATCGGGGAGAGAAGAAGGAAAAAATAGGGTTTTTGGGTTCATACGAAAGGTATTATGAGAGAGTGGTATCACAGTAATTGGTGCAAAAAGACGAATCTAGGGAGTGAGGTCCCAAATAATGGTGTAAGGGAGGGTGGGTGGGTCCATAGAAAAAAAAAAGGCTTATGAGTGAGGGGTACCATTGTGATCAGTGTAAAGAGAGGAATCCAATGGGATAGGTCCCAAATAAGGGTGTCGGGAAGGGTGGGTAGGTCCATAGAAAAAAAAAGGCTTATAAGTGAGGGGTACCACTATGATCAATGAGAAGAGAGGAATATAGTGGGATAGGTCCCAAATAAGGGTGCTAATGGGACCACTATACTCCTATCTAAATAATACTACAGTGACAAAATTCCCTAATTCTTAATAGTTAAAATTGTGTAGGAATTTCACAACTTGGATGCGGGAAGCAGAGTTGGGCACATTGGTTGTGAAAAATTTCAACTCTATTTTTGTTCTATTATGTTTCATAAGTAAGGTTTAGGGTTTTGAGGGTTCCTATGGACAAGGGATTGCCTTGTTCTACAACTCTCGGATATACCAGCGAGGTCCAACAATAGTAATCAACCCAATATCTCAAGGATCTAACTAAGAGGCTCAATTGTATCCTTAGCCCTACTACCCGATTACCCATGTACATGAGAGAACTTTTACCAAGTGTTTCTATTAGGGACACTATAACAATCATGTGGTCTATTGATGGATCTATAACTAGTTTTAGGAGAGCTATGGGGCTCCCTATATACAAAAGGATATGTGGGAGTGAATGGCCATGTACATGTGTTTTCTAATGCAATATTACTCAAAGGGGTACCAACATGAGTTACATATGTTTCCAACCATATGAAACAATGTGTTTTGAGTAACCATGTGAAACTAGGTGTATTTCTTGCATGCATTCTTCCCCAACTGGAGTTTTACCTTCCAAATGATATATCATTGTGCTTTAAATATGTTGGCACACGTCTCTAGCCTGAATTTTGTTTTTCTAAAACTTTCTAGAGGAAAGAGTTCTAATACCACTTTTAAGGTACCATAAGGAAATATGCAAAGCAATATCAAAATTATTACCAAAATTAGTTAACAGAAAGAGATGAAACAATAAGCACAATGACAATATAGATCCAAATGGTGATACCTTTATTATATTGAGAGAAAATTCCATGTTCTTCTTCAAAGGGGTAACCTCCAATAGAGCAGAGCTCTAGTACAAATGATTTCCAAGATAACTTTTTCCATGATTTCTACCCCTATTTATATTATTTCTATCTTCTAGAGAACATTCTATAGGAAGAAATTTATGGAGGTGGAACCTTCTAGTAAATCTTCTTATATTATAGGTGTTCACATTATTACATAGGCCGTATTTACTCATTACAACCTTTATTACATAGAAAAACATATTATTATATCTAGTTGAGCCCGGTTAGGGAGGTTAGGACCCTAACAATAGATGAATATGTATCCATGTTATGAATCATGTATTCATATATTAGTTAAACTAGTATATGAATATGTGGTTCCCATGTATTCATATATTAGTTTACTAATATATGAATACATCAAAAAGTCAAACTAGCACATGAATATGTATCTATGTTATGAATCACATATTCAAATATTAGTTAAATTGATATCTAAATGCATGTTTCCAATGCATTCGTATATTAGTGAATATGTGGTTCCCACTAATATATGGATATGTTGGAACCACACATTCATATATTAGTTCCCATGCTATGAACCACATATTCATATATTAGTTCTCATGCTATGAACCACGTATTCATATATTAGCTGACAAATAATATATAAATATGTGGTTCATAACATGGGTATGCATTCATAGAATGATTTGTTTTTCAAAACATATCCATGTTTTTTTTTAATCAAAATATTTTATTATATTACAATTAAAAGTTGTAGCTAGGCTAACAACATATACATAAGACTTTCTAATGTTTATAAATACAAAATAAATAGTTCTTTGTTGCTAAAAAGGAAGTTTACAACAAACTATATGATATATATTCCAAGTTTTCCTCCAAGTAGCATGTTTGACAAAAACATCTAGAATCATATTGACATTGAAAAACATAGTAATTAATGGAAAACATGGTTACTATTTTCTTCCTCCTAGCCAACATCTAAGGGGAGAATGTTTTATTGTTCAATTTCCATTGGTTCCTCTATTCGATGAACCATTTCATCTTCTTTAAGATTAGCTTGGGAAGAATTATATGATATCCTATTGTTTGAGGCTATGGATAAAGATTCCTTGTGAATATTTAGAGTGATATTCCACAACATATCACATTGTACTTCTAATATATCAATCATATACTTTTGATGGACCAATAAACTCAAAATGTTTGCATGTTGCGAGACATAGTGGTGCTCATTTTCATTCACTTGTGTTGTCACTAAGAACAATGAGGTCTTAATAGACTAAATGTTTTCTTCATGCCTTCTCAAAATTCTACTAAATTCTAGAATGTCTCTACCCAATAGAAAAGAGAAGGAGCCACCAAGAACCCTACACTCACTTTGAGACTTGAAGAGAAAATAAAAAAAAGATTTCAATTTTCCCCCTTCATGTTCCCTATTGAAGGTGAACTCGGGAATGTACAAACAAAGAAGGAGAACCAAACATATAAGAAAATGAAATCTATAATTTAGAGAAAACTTCCCATGAAAAGAGAAATAGATGCTTTCACCATAAGCCATACCTACTACCTTTGCAACCTTCCTATGAATAATTCTCGTATTCAAAAAATTATAACCAAAATTGACATGTATCCCAAGTGCAAAGTTAACACTTACTAGGGGGTCATCCACCTCCAATTCAAGACAAAATTTGAACCTAATTCTAGAGCCTGAACTCTCCATTATCCCACAGAGTTGATGATGATTTAAGCTAAGGCATTCAATAACTGGAGCATTGTTAATTTCTCACATGTTGTGAAGGACGAGGGTTGTCCACGATATTCCCATGTTGATGTGAATGAGTTGATGTGATAAATATTGGCTCATGTGAAATTTTGATGGTTATTGATGCACTAAACGATTTCAACCTTAGGGGATAATACAACCAAAATGACCCCCATTGTTCATATAGTCACCCATGCTTAGTTTAGTGGCTTTGTTAGCCCATATATATTCTATAAGATTCAATTCTTGCTTCACATGATAATATGAATATTTTAAGAAGGAGATTGTCTCTTTTTTTATTTGTGTGATAGTAACTGTCCATTTATTGTCCAATTGTGAAGTTGTTTCCATCATTGATTTTATAACCACCATGGAGTCCCCTATGGCTATCAATACCTTGACCTTGGATTATTTGGATAAAAGAATGCCACACAAGAGTGCTTATGCCTTAGCATGATTGTTTAAACATTTACTAAGAGCCCAAACATATGTAGCAACCATTTTCCCTCTAGGATCGTAGAGAATCCTTGTTTCACCTACCACTCCTTTCAAAACATATCCATGCTATGATCCATGCTATGTTAAATTAGTTTGAATGCATACATATGTAATAAGATATGAATTATTTTATTTTATTTGGAATATAAAGTGCGTATAATAAATGAGAACCCACGTATGGATTTTTTGAATTTTGAATTTTGAATTAGTACTTTATTTTTTATATATCCATAAATACTTTACCTTAAAAGTACTTCATTTTATGAGAACATTTATATTATATTCAAAAGTAATTTATGAGAATTTTTCTTATTATGAAAACTTTACATACAACACTACCATGGTTAACTATGGGTTGTTATCCACCATTCATAATGTGAAAAATAAACATATTTAACTCAAACAATGCTAGCTCAACCGTAAAGGATGTTGTCATTCTCTAAAATGTGTTTGGTTCTTTTAAAGTTGATTTTGATAGTACATTTTTTGTTTTGAGGCCTATTTTTTACCTCAAAATTTCCCTAAAGAGTCCATCTAATTTCAAATGTATATTTTATTTATCTTCTAACACTAATGATCTAGGTGGATATCGGTGGCCACCCACCTATTCCAACTAGCTCACATACATATGTTATATTGGCATTTTTAGTTTTCATCTTGGCAGTTTTTTTTCTAGCTTTTCGAGTTCTAAACTTTTGGGGTTGTTTTGAGGCCCTAAACAACGTTTTTTGGGCCCACCACAATCACACTATAGATGGAGTTAGAGTGTGATGACATAATGTATATTCCTCAGATAGAACTTTCCAATGAGCTATCCTGCACCTAAAATGAAGATCATATACAAAAGTTACAACCCTGGGAAGTTGATGTACCAACTTACCCCAACGAGGCCCACATGAATTTTGGCGCTTCATCTCCAAGGGTTAGGTTTTTGGATGTATAGGGTTTTGGAATTCATGTTTGTTGTAAAAAGGCCTTTGGAGCCTCATTTTACTCATCTTCTTGTGAATGAGTGTAGATGCCACATCTCTTCTCAGAGATAAGCTGCCACCATTCTAGCAAGCTTGTTTCAGTCTACATTTTCCATTGTATCTCTGTTATTTTCCATTGTATCTCTATGTTAATAATATATATATGTATTCATTTCAGTCTACATTTTCCATTGTATCTCTATGTTAATAATATATATATGTATTCATTTCATTCTGCTCATAAAATCCAGATCAATGGTATTAGAGCGGTCTTCTCCTTGTCGTTCTTAGTGCATGTCCTCGACTAGGTCAGGGTACAAAGAGTTGGGTCTTCAACTTATTTCTCTTGAGGGAAATAGTTATCGCACACACAAGTGACCTTCCATGGAGGGAGAAAAGAAAGATGATGATATAAGATATCCTTTCAAATTGTTGCTCGATGAATCCCTCACGCAACAAAGGATCAAGATGATCGATAGTTTTGCGCAAATCCTTAGACGACCAACATGAGACACATCTTCCTCGATCGGAGGAGTCTCCCCATTCAAAGTACAAATCAACTTTGATAATCCTATATTTGAAGGTAATATAGAAGTAGATGCTATAGACAAATGATTGAATCAAATAGAAGGGTATTTTTCTATCCATAACTTTTCCAATAGAGAAAAGATTACATTTGTGCTCCTCAAAGCCGTCCCCAATGTCAAATATCGATGGGATACTTTTTGTTAGCAAAAGAAAATAGAGGAACCCTAATTATTTATAGTAGCACTTACCTGGTAGTCCTTCATGGATGCTATTAAGGAACAATATTACCATGTTGGAAGTTATGATGACCAAACAATGCTACAGTTCACAAATATCTTCCATACCTTGTGCACTAAGTTGGGTATCAAATATTCTAAGTGACATCTAGTGCTCAAGTACCACAACGATTTGAATAGATACATCTAGATAGAAATGGAGTTTCTGGACATCTTGTCCTTGGGTGCGGCCTATCGATATGGAACCCCTCACAGTAGAACCAGGAAAAGGGAAGGCCCAACCCATAGAATAAAGGGTAGAGAAAATATGGATAGCCTCAGGAAAACCAATCTAAGCCATAAACAAAGAAGGACAATGGAAAGATGAATAAAGACACCAGGAAGTGGTGTGAATTCCATAAGAGCCCCTAGCATAACATTGTTGAATACCACTCAAAGCAGTCATTAGTGGTACAAGTGAAAGCCTCTAAATTAGATGTGGGTTCCGAATCAAAGTCAGAAACAAAAGAAGAGACTAATTATTGATGCAAAACCTAGTGCCACCATTGCTACCACAAAGATCCAGCCCGATGAACCCAATGAGCCAGAGGAAGGTGAATGCCTCTTTCATTCATATATTTGGGTGAAGGGTACTTCATTGAACTTCATCATTAATAGTGGTATCTAGAAGAAACTCATCTTAACGAAGGTCATCAAGTGGTTGTCCCTTCCGAAAACTATGCACCCGCAACCATACACCATTGGATGGCTCTACCAAGGAAGTGATCTTCATGTCAGCCAATAGTGTCACCTTTCCTACAACATAAAGCCCTTCAAATATGAGGTATTGTGTGATGTCACTCCCTTAAAGTTTGTGATTTTCTTTTGGGCTAACCTTATTTATGGAAATGTCATGTTGTATATGAGTCTAGGACTCATAGTGTTATTATTACTTTGGATAGGAAATTGTACACGATACCTAAGGTAGTCCTACCTACTTCCATTTCCTTGATCTCTACCAAGCAATGCAGGAAGGTCATCTCTCAGAACAGGAAGTTTGTATTCTTCGTGATTCTCTCTCAAAGTGAGTGGAAGTTTTTGGCCACATCCAAGGCCTCCACAAGCGATCTCTCCACGTAGAAGAAGAAAGTGGATAAGGTCATGGAAGAATACAAGGACATCTTCTCCTCACCCACTGGGTTACCTCTACACTACCAGGTCAAGCATTCAATCGACCTGACCCCTGGCATACCGCTACCCAATGGGACAATCAATCTTTTCTCTCTATTATAAAATGAGGAGATCAAGCATCAGATCCAAGAAATTCTCCAAAAGGGGCACATGCGACCCAAATCATCACCGTGTGGAAGCCCAATCGTGCTTGTGCAAAAGAAAGACTAGACTTGGTGATTCTGCATCAATTACTGGAACCTTAATAAAATCACATTCAGGAATCGATATCTGATTCCCCGAATCGACGATCTCTTTGACCAACTCAAGGGGGGCAAATACTTTAGTAAGATTGGTCTAAATTTTGGCTACCATTAGGTCCCAATAGAGCAGAAAGATGTATGGAAAACTTACTTCAAGTCCAAAGAAGGTATTTTTGAATGGTTGGTCATACACTTTGTTTTGAAGAATACCCCAACAAATTTCATGAGGATGATGGACAATATCTTACGACATTTCACCAATTTTTTTTGTTGGTGTATCTGGATAAAATCCTCATCTACAACATAAATTGGGTGGAATACTTGCATCATATTCAACAGGTTCTGCACACTTTGTGGAAAAACAAGCTATATGCAAATTTGGAAAAGATCCAATACCTAGGCTACATTGTTGATGAGCATGGGATGCATGTGGATCCAGCCAAGATCCAGGTCATTCGTGACCAGCCAGCCCCAACCACACTCACTAAGCTTCAGAGATTTTTAGGCCTTGCCAATTCCTATCACAAGTTCATATTTGGATTCTCCCATATTGCATGGGCCCTCAGCCAAGTAACCAGGGGTGGTGGTAAGGAAAATTTCATGTGGGTCCTATCACAACATCAAGCGTTTGATGATTTAAAACAACGGTTGCGCTCAACCCTAGTGATTTCATTACCCGACCTGCAACAACCCTTTGAGATTGAGATAGATGCTTCATACTATGTTATGGGCATAGTTCTCACTCAACACATACACCCCATGGCATATCATAGTGAGACACTATCAGATGCCATCTGTAAGTACCCTACCTACGATAAATAAATGTACTCCATTGTGCAAGCCTACCGCTAGTGAAGGAATTACATTCTCAGGAAAGATACAGTCATCCACACAGATCATAAGATGCTACAATTCATGTAGACACAGGGAAAATTGCAAAATGACCACCATCAGAAGTGGTCCACATACTTGCAACAGTTCCATATCAACATCAAGTATAAGATAAGAAGCTCCAACCACTTCACTGATTACATCATCCGCCCACCAGTTGCAACACTCACCACGATGCTAAACTCTTGCAAACACAAGACTTACAGATGGTCCCAACTCTATGAGATAGATCCTAACTTTGTCACCACCTACCAGATGTTGGGCGAAAGAACAACTGTCACTGATTTCCATATTTAGGATAGGATGTTGTGCCATCTGGGCCATCTCTGTATTCCATCAAGAGAGCAAGAGAAAATGATTTGGGAATCCCACTACAGTCAGGTGGTAGGAAACTTTGGTGTAGAAACAAGAGTGGAAATGTTGCAACAATATTTTTATTGGTCGAAACTTTGACAAGATATCAACAAGTATATCAGGTCTTCCACTACCTACACCATTTCCAAATCAACCATTAAGAGAAAAGGTAGGTACACCCATCTTCCTACTCCTGAAAGGCCCTGGGAATCCATATCGATGGACTATATGTCAGGCCTTCCATCAACAAAGAGGGGAAATGATTATGTTTTTGTGGTGGTTGATCGTTTTTCTAAAAGGGTGATTCTGGCCACCTACAAGAAGAGCATCACAACATAGACCACTAACAATCTCTTCTTCGAACAAATGTGGGTAAATTTTTGGATACCACAAACCATTGTCTCAAATCGGGACAGTCAGCTCCTCAACACATTTTGGTCAAGCCTCTGGTCATTGCTAGACACCGAGCTCACCAAATCCACTTCCTTCCACCCCCAAACAGATGGACAAACCAAGGTTGTCAAATGAATGATTGTGCATATCCTGCACATGTACAATTCCAAACATCCCTCACATAGGATTAGAGTCTTCCCTATGTTCATCACAACTACAACAGAGCCATACATAGCTCAACCGACCATAACCCTTTTCAGGTGGGGTTGGGATTTCAACCATTGGGTCCCATAGATGTTGTAATACCCCTTGTGGCCACCTAGGAAGACTTGTCCCATGATCAAATTGAAGCTGACAAAGCTACCTGGTTCATTGAGTGAATCCAGCACATCCGCCAACATGTTTATGATATTTTACAGAAGTCCAAGTCCAAGTACTAGCAGTGTGATGATCAACACCAGGTGCCACACAAGTTTCAAGTGGGAGATAAAGTTTTGTTACACTAGCATAAAGAACGCCACATAGGAACCCATCGAAATATTCATCCACTCTTCTATGGACCTTATACCATCACCAAGGTTGTGGGTGACAACGATTTTGAGCTCAACATTCCCCCCTTCCTTGGCTTGTACCTAGTGTTTAATGTGGACCTCCTTCCACCATACTTTCCATCATTATTGGACACCTCATAGGTAGCAGAACAATTGACACCGAAAACGCTCAACCTTGAATGCATGGAACAAGAATCCAGTGATCATATCATGGATACACAGGTCAAGGGCACTTTCCAACAAAATTTTCATCTTTATCATGTTGTCAAAGTAGAGAATCTCTTGCACCAAGGCAAGTGGCTCACCCGGGGCCAAATTCAACATAAATTTCCTCATATGATGGGGGAGCTCAACGCAATGGAGACCATTTCACCCTGGGAGGGAGGATTGATCTAGGTGGATATTGGTGGCCACCCACCTATTCCAACTGGCTCGCATACATATCTCATATTGGCAGTTTCAGTTTTCAGCTTGGAAATTGTTTTCTAGCTTTTTGGGTCCTAAACTTTCAGGGTCGTTTTGAGGCCCTAAACAACTTTTTTTGGGCCCACCACAATCACACTATAAACAGAGTTAGAGTGTGAGGACATAATGTGTAGTCCTCTGATAGACCTTTCCAACGAGCCATTGTGCATCTAAAATGGAGATCGTATGCAAAAGTTATGACCCTGGGAAGTTGATGTACCAACTTACTCCAATGGGGCCCACATGAATTTTGGCACTTCATCTTCTAGAGTTAGGTTTTTTGATGTATAGGGTTTTTTCATTCATGTTTGATGTAAAAATTCCTTTGGAGCCTCATTTTTCTCATCTTCTTGCAAATGAGCGCAACCATCACATCTCTTCTCACAGATAAGCCACCACCATTCTACCAAGTTTGTTTCAGTCTACATTTCATAGTTTCAACATATTTATTTTTGGAACATAAGCCAAGTTTGATTGTATCTCTGTTATTTTCCATTATATCTTTGTGTTAATAATATATATCTGTATTCATTTTGTTCTGCTCACAAACCGAATCAACTAATGAGCCTAGAATTGTGAAAGAGACAATGGAGATGGAAGATAAGAAATTGTAATGTACCTAGGGAGGACAATATGGAGTACCTAGGGAGGTACCCAAGGGGATAATGAATGTAAAGCGGCCATAATCATGGGATATGACCACTTGATAGTTGATGGGTAATAAATAGACCCACTAAGAAGTTAATAGGAAATAATATAATATTAATGGGTAGTTGACATAGACCCCTAGGAATACTCGTGCAAGAAAGTATACTTGTAGTGAACCTTAACCCTTAAATTGAATCATAAGAAAAAATAGAACCCTTAAAATTTAGAAATAAACCCTTCACTTCAAAATACCAAAACATTCACACCATAAACAACATAATAATATAGAGAAGAACCCTTAAGGTGACACCATCAATTACCCCTTATAAAACGAATCAATCCACGAGACATGCTTTCTACAATAAAAATACATCAACATATTTAATACAATGATACTAATGTGTATTTATATTTTCTCATGGGTATTCCTATGGGCCTATGCCAACTACCCCTTATCGGTATATTATCTCCTCTTAACTACCAAGTGGGCCTATTTATTACCCATCAACTACCAAGTGTGTCTATTCCATGATTATAGCCACATTACCTTCATTATCCCTTTGGTTACCTTCCTATGTACCCCATATTATTTTCCCTAGGTACATTTCATAATTCCTAGAGACTGGCCATGGATGAGGAGATGGTTTCAATTATAAATAATAATAGATGAGACTTGGTGTCATTTCCTGATGGATAAAAACCCGTTGGATGTAAATGGGTTTTCAAAAAAAAGATTAGTTCAGATGATAGTTTTGAAAAGTACAAGGCAAGATTGGTTGTGAGAGGATATTCCTAGTTTCTAAGTTAACATATATCAAGTCATTATAGAAATTATGAGGTCCAAAATGGACCTCTTAAAGAAAATATAAAATAATAGTTGAAAAAATAAAATAAGAGAGATGAATTTTCAAAGAGAAAGAAAGAAAACTATTTTTTTTCTATCATAGTTTCGACTTATTTCCTTACATGTTTACTCAAATTTCAAGTGTAGGAACTCACTGGATTCAAAATTAAATTCTACATCCAACGAGTACCCATGTGCATACTTTGATAGACCCATAATGAGATAAATTGGAAATACACGAAAATAAACATTTTTCATCCAATGAGTGATCCAGATTTATGAGCGGAACAAAATGAAACAAAGATATATAAAATTAACACAGATATACAGAGAAGAATAATAGAGATATAGTGGAACTTAACTTCTATTAAATAAGAAATCTGTTGAAACTGTAAAATGTATAATGAAAAAAATCTTGCTCGAATGGTAGCAGCTAATCTATGAGAAGAGATGTAGAGGTTGCATGTATTCGTTTGAGCACATTACAATGAGGCCCCTGGGCCTTTTTTATCATCAAGAACAAAACAAAAAACCCTAGAATTCCAAAAACCTAACCCTAGGAGATGAAGTGCCAAAAGTCATGTGGGCCCCGATGGGGTAAGTTGGTACATCAACTTTCTGGGGTCGTAACTTTTGCATACGATCTTTGTTTTAGTCATATGATAGCCCATTGGAAATGTCTATCCAAGGAATACACATTATTCCATAACAATCTATTTTTTGATTTAGTGTGACTGTGGTAGGCCCAAAAAGCATTGTTTAGTGTCTCAAAATGACCCCAAAAATTTAGGACCTGAAAAGCTAGAAAAAAAACTAGCAAGATAAAAACTGTAATTGTCAAGATGAAATTTATATGTGAGCTAGCTTGAAGAGGTGGGTGGCCACCGATATCCACTTGGATCAATCCTCCCTCGTTAGGAATCAATGGTCTCCATTGCGTTGAGTTCCCCCATAAGATGAGGAAACTTCTACTGAATTTGGCCCCGGGTGAGCCACTTGCCTTGGTACAGGAGCTTCCCCACTTTGACAACCCGATAAAGATGAAAATTCTATTGGCGAGTGCCCTTGACCTGTGTTTCCACGATCTAATCAGTGGATTCATGTTATATGCATTCAGGGTTGAGATCTTTCAGTGTCAATTGTTCTGCTATCTTTGAGGTGTCCAATAAGGGTGGAAAGTATGACCAAAGGAGGTCCACATTAAACACTAGGTGAAATCTAATGAAGGGGGGAATGTTGAGCTCAAAAGCATTGTCACCCATAGCCTTGGTGATGGTGTAAGGTCCATAACAGAGTGGACGAAGCTTCCGATGGGGTCCTGTAAGGAATTATTTCTGCAAGTGAAACCAAACTTTATCCCCCACCTGAAACTTGTGGGGCATGCAATGTTGATCATGGAGCTGCTTGAACTTGGGATTGGAATTCTGCAAAACATCATGAACCTGTTGGTGAATGTGTTGGATTTGTTCAATGAACCGAGTGGATTTGTTTGAGCACATTAAATGAGCAAGAAGGTTCTCATATATAATAGAGGTGAAAGAGGCCCTTAAGATGAGCAATAGAGCAAGAGTGTGTGAGAGAGTTGAGAGTGGTTTATGGTATTGATATTTATCCTGGACCCTATGAGTCCTTAGACCATATCATCGACATGGGGATACCCTCTCTTGTAATATTGGAATTTACTTGAAGAATACAAAGATTATCTTCTGTGGATGTTTCCCCAATGACATTCATTATTTATTCATGTCTCTCTTGTCTCTTGTCTCTTTGATCTATTGAATTTATTTATGCTTGGTATAAGATTTTAGACTGGTTGGATTTCATTATTCCCTTTATCTAAGTCATGCATCCCACCATAGTGAATTGGGAGGTCTTGGAAATGCCTCAATACATCATCCATGCACTTTCTATTGCTTTTTCAACCATTTGGAGACCTTCCTTTTCAACCCAAACACAATACCAAGAATATAATTATTTGGTTGTCTTCAGTGTTGGAAAAAAGATTGGAGTCCAAACATTAATTATCAGTAGGAAGACCATAGGATACTTGTGTGGTACTATAACCTTTACACATCCATCCATGTCATGGTCTCACACATGTCTAGATTTACTGGTATTCATTTCTATAATGGGGTTATACCCCTTTATTTGCTTTTGTTATTAACTCATAACCAACAAAATCCTGATATGTTATTATGCCATATGAATGCATTCAAAAGAAGAATAGCTTTTATAACTATCACAAGCCCCTAGACTTTACCATACCACATGGTATATCATTCCTTTAAATGCATTCAATCATACACAATAATATTACTTCAAATTTTAAATTCTAACTAAGCGAATTCTTACCTAAATTCCCTTTAGCAATTATGCAATATAAGTACATTATACCAATACGTGCATAGTTGTCATTTAATTTATTTGATGCTACATGATTTAGATGGTATCTATAGAAGCTCACTAGCTTACTTCACCAATCACTTATCAACAAAAAAAAATCTTCCTTCCTTCATATGGATGACTTCCATATGCAACAACATCAATACTTTTAGCCATGCAATAACTTCCTCTT
>JASDQU011403062.1:46937-71438 GCA_032191745.1 Picea mariana
ATGAGACATCAAATTGATTCACCTAAACTTTGGTAAGATGGAGGTCATGAGTAAGGGGGTTAGAATGAAAGGCCAAGGAATGGAGGAATTCAACGCCCACTTAGTGTGAAGGTTGTTCATAGGAGATAGGACCCTTGGATTGACACAACCATGTGGATAGGGAGTCCATCTAGTTAGAGAGTTCATCCATTTTAGTGATCCGAATGTCCAATTTATTGATCCGGGAATTAAGGGAAGCAATTTATTAAGTAGCTCCTTTAACTCCATTGTCAACTTTGGTCACGGTATTGTCCAAGGCATTGATGCAATTTTCAAGGTCTTAGTTATAGGTGTAGTTCATCGGGGAGAGAAGGAAAAAAAAGGGTTTTTGGGTTCATATGAAAGGTATTATGAAAGAGTGGTATCACAGTAATTGGTGCAAAAAGAGGAATCTAGGGAGTGGCGTACCAAATAATGGTGTAAGGGAGGGTGGGTGGGTCCATAGAAAAAAAAAAGGCTTATGAGTGAGGGGTACCATTGTGATCAGTGTGAAGAGAGGAATCCAATGGGATAGGTCCCAAATAAGGGTGTCGGGAAGGTGGGTAGGTCCATAGAAAAAAAAAGGTTTATAAGTGAGGGGTACCACTATGATCAATGAGAAGAGAGGAATCTAGTGGGATAGGTCCCAAATAAGGGTGCTAATGGGACCACTATACTCCTATCTAAATAATACTACAGTGACAAAATTCCCTAATTCTTAATAGTTAAAATTGTGTAGGAATTTCACAACTTGGATGCAGGAAGCAGGGTTGGGCACATTGGTTGTGAAAAATTTCAACTGTATTTTTGTTCTATTATGTTTCATAAGTAAGGTTTAGGGTTTTGAGGGTTCCCATGGACAAGGGATTGCCTTGTGCTACAACTCTCTGATATACCAAGGAGGTCCAACAATAGTAATCAATCCAATATCTCAAGGATCTAACTAAGAGGCTCAATTGTATCCTTAGCCCTACTACCCGATTACCCATGTACATGAGAGAACTTTTACCAAGTGCTTCTATTAGGGCCACTATAAAAATCATGTGGTCTATTGATGGATCTATAACTAGTTTCAGGAGAGCTATGGGGCTCCCTATATTCAAAAGGATATGTGGGAGTGAATGGCCATGTACATGTGTTTTCTAATGCAATACTACTCAAAGGGGTACCAACATGAGTTACATATGTTTCCAACCATATGAAACAATGTGTTTTGAGTAACCATGTGAAACTAGGTGTATTTCTTTCATGCATTCTTCCCCAACTGGAGTTTTACCTTCCAAATGATATATCATTGTGCTTTAAATATGTCGGCACATGTCTCTAGCCTGAATTTTGTTTTTCTAAAAATTTCTAGAGGAAAGAGTTCTAATACCACTTTTAAGGTAATAGAAGGAAATATGCAAAGCAATATCAAAATTATTACCAAAATTAGTTAACAGAAAGAGATGAAACAATAAGCACAATGACAATATAGATCCAAATGGTGATACCTTTATTATATTGAGAGAAAATTCAATGTTCATCTTCAAAGGGGTAACCTCCAATAGAGCAGAGCTCTAGTACAAATGATTTCCAAGATAACCTTTTCCATGATTTCTACCCCTATTTATATTATTTATATCTTCTAGAGAACATGCTATAGGAAGAAATTTATGGAGGTGGAACCTTCTAGTAAATCTTCTTATATTATAGGTGTTCACATTATTACATAGTCCTTATTTACTCATTACAACCTTTATTACATAGAAAAGCATATTATTATATCTAGTTGAGCCCAGTTAGGGAGGTTAGGACCCTAACAATAGATGAATATGTATCCATGTTATGAATCACGTGTTCATATATTAGTTAAACTAATATATGAATATGTGGTTCCCATGTATTCATATTAGTTTACTAATATATGAATACATCGGAAATTCAAACTAATACATGAATATGTATCTATGTTATGAATCACATGTTCAAATATTAGTTAAATTGATATCTAAATGCATGTTTCCAATGCATTCGTATATTAGTGAATATGTAGTTCCCACTAATATATGGATATGTTGGAACCACACATTCATATATTAGTTCCCATGCTATGAACAACATATTCATATATTAGTTCTCATGCTATGAACCATGTATTCATATATTATCTTACAAATAATATATAAATATGTGGTTCATAACATGGGTATGCATTCATAGAATGATTTGTCTTTCAAATCATATCCATGTTTTTTTTTAATCAAAATAGAAAATATTTTATTATATTACAATAAAAAGTTGTAACTAGGCTAACAACATATACATAAGACTTTCTAATGTTTTTAAAGACAAAATAAATAGTTCTTTGTTGCTAAAAAGGAAGTTTACAACAAACTATATGATATATATTCCAAGTTTTCCTCCAAGTAGCATGTTTGAAAAAAACACGTAGAATCATATTGACATTGAAAAACATAGTAATTAATGGAAAACATGGTTACTATTTTCTTCCTCCTAGCCAACATCCAAGGGGAGAATGTTTTATTGTTCAATTTCCATTGGTTCCTCTATTTGATGAACCATTTCATATTCTTTAAGATTCGCTTAGGAAGAATTATATGATATCCTATTGTTTGAGGCCATGGATAAAGATTCCTTGTGAATATTTAGAGTGATATTCCACAACATATTACATTGTACTTCTAATATATCAATCCTCTACTTTTGATGGACCAATAAACTCAAAATGTTTGCATGTTGAGAGACATAGTGGTGCTCATTTTCATGCACTTATGTTGTCACTAAGAACAATGAGGTATTAATAGACTAAATGCTTTCTTCATGCCTTCTCAAAATTATACTAAATTCTAGAATGTCTCTACCCAATAGAAAAGAGAAGGAGCCACCAAGAACCCTACACTCACTTTGAGACTTGAAGAGAAAATTAAAAAAGATCTCAATTTTCCCTCTTCATGTTCCCTATTGAAGGTGAGCTCGAGAATGTACAAACAAAGAAGGAGAACCAAACATATAAGAAAATGAAATCTATAATTTAGAGAAAACTTCCCATGAAAAGAGAAATAGATGCTTTCACCATAATCCATACCTACTACCTTTGCAACCTTCCTATGAATAATTCTCGTATTCAAAAAATTATAACCAAAATTGACATTTATCCCAAGTGGAAAGTTAACACTTACTAGGGGGTCATCCACCTCCAATTCAAGACCAAATTTGAACCTAATTCTAGAGCCTGAACTCTCCATTATCCCATAGAGTTGATGATGATTTAAGCTAAGGCATTCAATAACTGGAGCATTGCTAATTTCTCACATGTTGTGAAGGACAAGGGTTGTCCAAGATATTCCCATGTTGATGTGAATGAGTTGATGTGATAAATATTGGTTCATGTGAAATTTTAATGGTTATTGATGCACTAAACGATTTCAACCTTAGGGGATAATATAACCAAAATGACCCCCATTGTTCATATAGTCACCCATGCTTAGTTTAGTGGCTTTGTTAGCCCATATATCTTCTACAAGATTTAATTCTTGCTTCACATGATAATATGAATATTTTAAGAAGGAGATTGTCTCTTTTTTTATTTGTGTGATAGTAACTGTCCATTTATTGTTCAATTGTGAAGTTGTTTCCATCATTGATTTTATAACCACCGTGGAGTCCCCTATGACTATCAATACCTTGACCTTGGATTATTTGGATAAAAGGATGCCACACAAGAGTGCTTATACCTTAGCATGATTGTTTAAGAATTTACTAAGAGCCCAAACATATGTAGCAACCATTTTCCCTCTAGGATCGTAGAGAATCCTTGTTGCACCTACCACTCCTTTCAAAACATATCCATGCTATGAACCATGCTATGTTAAATTAGTTTGAATGCATACATATGTAATAAGATATGAATTATTTTATTTAATTTGGAATATAAAGTGTGTATAATAAATGAGAACCCACGTATTCATTTTTTGAATTTTGAATTAGTACTTTATTTTTTATATATTCATAAATACTTTACCTTAAAAGTACTTCATTTTATGAAAACATTTATATTATATTCAAAAGTAATTTATGAGAATTTTTCTTATTATGAAAACTTTACATACAACACTACCATGGTTAACTATGGGTTGTGATCCACCATTCAGAATGTGAAAAATAAACATATTTAACTCAAACAATGCTAGCTCAACCATAAAGGATGTTGTCATCCTCTAAAATGTGTTTGGTTCTTTTAAAGTTGATTTTGATAGTACATTTTTTGTTTTGAGGCCTATTTTTTACCTCAAAATTTCCCTAAAGAGTCCATCTAATTTCAAATGTATATTTTATTTATCTTCTAACACTAATGATCTAGGTGGATATCGGTGGCCACCCACCTATTCCAACTAGCTCACATACATGTGTCATATTGGCAGCTTTAGTTTTCATCTTGACAGTTTTTTTTCTAGCTTTTCGAGTGCTAAACTTCTGGGGTTGTTTTGAGGCCCTAAACAATGTTTTTTGGGCCCACCACAATCATACTATAAATGGAGTTAGAGTGTGATGACATAATGTATATTCCTCAGATAGACCTTTACAATGAGCTATCTTGCACCTAAAATGAAGATCATATACAAAAGTTACAACCCTGGGAAGTTGATGTACCAACTTACCCCAACGAGGCCCACATGAATTTTGGCGCTTCATCTCCTAGGGTTAGGTTTTTGGATGTATAGTGTTTTGGAATTCATGTTTGTTGTAAAAATGCCTTTGGAGCCTCATTTTACTCATCTTCTTGCGAATGAGCATAGATGCCACATCTCTTCTCAGAGATAAGCCGCCACCATTCTAGCAAGCTTGTTTCAGTCTACATTTTACAGTTTCAGCATATTTCTTTTTTTGAATAGAATACAATTTTTATTATATCTCTCTTATTTTCCATTGTATCTCTATGTTAATAATATATATATGTATTCATTTCATTTTGCTCATAAAATCTAGATCAATGGTATTAGAGCGGTCTTCTCCTTGTCATTCTTAGTGCATGTCCTCAACTAGGTCAGGGTACAAAGAGTTGGGTCTTCAACTTATTTCTCTTGAGAGAAATAGTTATCGCACACACAAGTGACCTTCCATGGAGGGAGAAAAGAAACATCATGATATAATATATCCTTTCAAATTGTTGCTCGATGAATCCCTCATGCAACAAAGGATCAACATGATCGATAGTTTTACACAAATCCTTCGACGACTACCAACATGAGACACATCTTCCTCGATCGGAGGAGTCTCCCCATTCAAAGTACAAATCAACTTTGAAAATCCTATATTTGAAGGTCATATGGAAGTAGATGCTATAGACAAATGATTGAATCAACTAGAAGGGTATTTTTCTACCCTTAACTTTTCCAATAGAGAAATATTACATTTGTGCTCCTCAAAGCCGTCCCCCATGTCAAATATTGGTGGGATGCTTTCTGTTAGCAAAAGAAAATAGAGGAACCCTAATTATTTATAGTAGCACTTACCTGGTAGTCCTTCAGGGATGCTATTAAGGAACAATATTACCCTGTTGGAAGTTATGATGACCAAACAATGCTACAGTTCACAAATATCTTCCATACCTTGTGCACTAAGATGGGTATCAAAGATTCTAAGTGACATCTGGTGCTCAAGTACCACAATAGTCTGAATAGATACATCCATATGGAAATGGAGTTTCTGGACATCTCGTCCTTGTGTGCAGCCTATCGATATGCTGTCAAAATTGAGCATAAGCTTAAAAAGAATATTTGGTAGTTTGGGTCTGGGAACCCCTCACAGTAGAAGCAGGAAAAGGGAAGGCCCAACCCATAGAACAAAGGGTAGAGAAAATATGAATAGCCTCAAGAACACCAGTCTAAGCCATAAACAAATAAGGACAATGGAATGACGAATAAAGACACCAGGAAGTGGTGTGACTTCCATAAGAGCCCCTAGCATAACATTGTTGATTACCGCTCAAAGCAGTCATTAGTGGCAGAGGTGAAAGCCTCTAAATTAGATGCGGGTTACGATTCAGAGTCAGAAAAAAAAGAAGAGACTAATTATTGACGCAAAACCTAGTGCCACCATTGCTACCACCAAGATCTATCCTGATGAACCCAATGAGCCAGAGGAAGGCGAATGCCTCTTTCATTCATAGATTTGGGTGAAGGGTACTTCACTGCACTTCATCATTGATAGTGGTATATAGAAGAAACTCATCTTAGCAAAGGTCATCAAGAGGTTGTCCCTTCCGAAAACTATGCACCCACAACCATACACCATCGGATGGCTCTGCCAAGGAAATGATCTTCATTTCAGCCAATAGTGTCACCTTTCCTATGACATAAAGCCCTTCAAATATGATTTATTGTGTGATGTCACTCCCTTGAAGTTTGTGATTTTCTTTTGGGCCAACCTTATTTATGGAAATGTCGTGTTGTATATGAGTCTAGGACTCATAGTGTTATTATTACTTTGGATAGGAAATTGTACATGATACTTGAGGTAGTCCTACCTACTTCCATTTCCTTGATCTCTACCAAGCAATGCAGGAAGGTCATCTCTCAAACCAAGAAGTTTGTATTCTTCGTGATTCTCTCTCAAAGTGAGTGGAAGTTTTTGGCCACATCCAAGGCCTCCATGACCGATCTCTCCACGTAGAAGAAGAAAGTGGATAAGGTCATGGAAGAATACAAGGACATCTCCTCACCCACTGGGGTACCTCTACACTACCAGGTCAAGCATTCAATCGACCTGACCCCTGGCATACCGCTACCCAATGGGACAATGAATCTTCGCTCTCTATTATAAAATGAGGAAATCAAGAATCAGATCCAAGAAATTCTCCAAAAGGGGCACATGCGACCCAAATCATCACCGTGTGGAAGCCTAATCATGCTTGTGCAGAAGAAAGACGAGACTTAGCGATTCTGCATCAATTACCAGAACCTTAATAAAATCATAGTCAGGAATCAATATCTGATTCCCCGAATCGACGATCTCTTTGACCAACTTAAGGGGGCCAAATACTTTAGTAAGATTGGTCTAAAGTCTAGCTACCAATAGGTCCCAATAGAGCAGAAAGATGTATGAAAAACTTACTTCAAGTCCAAAGAAGGTATTTTTGAATGGTTGGTCATACCCTTTGGTTTGAAGAATAACCCAACAAATTTCATGAGGATGATGGGCAATATCTTACGACATTTCACAAATTTGTTTTGTTGGTGTATATAGATAAAATCCTCATCTACAACATGAATTGGGTGGAATATTTGCATCATATTCAACAGGTTTTGCATACTTTGTGGAAAAACAAGCTATATGCAAATTTGGAAAAGATCCAATACCTAGACTACATTGTTGATGAGCATGGGATGCATGTGGATCCAGCCAAGATCCAAGTCATTCATGACTGGCCAGCCCCAACCACACTCACTGAGCTTTAGAAATTTTTAGGCCTTGCCAATTCCTATCACAAGTTCATATTGAGATTCTCCCATATTGCATGGGCCCTCGGCCAAGTAACTAGGGGTGGTGGTAAGGAAAATTTCATGTGGGTCCTATCACAACAACAAGCGTTCGATGATTTAAAACAATGATTTTGCTCAACCCTAGTGATTTCATTTCCCAACCTGCAACAACCCTTTGAGATCGAGATAGATGCTTCATACTATGCTATGGGCGTAGTTCTCACTCAACACAGACACCCCATGGCCTATCATAGTGAGACACTATCAGATGCCATCCGTAAGTACCCTACCTACGATAAATAAATGTACTCCATTGTGCAAGCCTACCGCTAGTGGAGGAATTACATTCTCGGGAAAGATACAGTCATCCACACAGATCATAAGATGCTACAATTCATGCAGACACAGGGAAAATTGCAGAATGACCACCATCAGAAGTGGTCCACATACTTGCAACGGTTCCATATCAACATCAAGTATAAGATAAGAAGCGCCACCACTTCACTGATTACATCATTCGCCCACTATTTGCAACACTCACCATGATGCTAAACTCTTGGGAACATGAGACTTGCAGATGGTCCCAATTCTATGAGATAGATCCTAACTTTTCCGCCACCTACCAGATGTTGGGGGAAAGAAAAACTGTCACTGATTTCCATATTTAGGATGGGCTGCTGTGCCATCTGGGCCATCTCTGTATTCCATCAAGCAAGTGAGAGAAAATGATTTGGGAATACCACTACAGTCAGGTGGTAGGACACTTTGGTGTAGAAACAAGAGTGGAAATGTCGCAACAATATTTTTATTGGTCGAAACTTTGACAAGATATCAACAAGTATATCAGGTCTTGCACTACCTATGCCATTTCCAAATCGACCATTAAGAAAAAATGCAAGTACACCCATCTTCCTACTCCTAAAAGGCCCTGGGAATCCATATCAATGGACTATATGTTATTCCTTCCGTCAGCCAAGGGGGGAAATGATTGTGTTTTTGTGGTGGTTGATCATTTTTCTAAAATGGTGATTTTGGCCACCTACAAGAAGAGAATCACAACATAGGCCACTGACAATCTCTTCTTCGAACAAATGTGGGTAAATTTTTGGATACACAAACCATTGTCTCAAATCGGGACAGTCAATTCCTCAACACATTTTGGTCGAGCCTCTGGTCATTGCTAGACACCAAGCTCATCAAATCCACTTCCTTCCACCCCCAAACAGATGGACAAACCAAGGTTGTCAAACGAATGATTGTGCATATCCAGGACATGTACAATTCCAAACATCCCCACACATGGGATTAGAGTCTTCCCTATGTTCATCACAGCTACAACAGAGCCATACATAGCTCAACCAACCATAACCCTTTTCAGGTGGGGTTGGGATTTCAACCATTGGGTCCCATAGATGTTGTACTACCCTTTGCAGCCACCTAGGAAGACTCATCCCATGCTCAAATTGAAGCTGACAAAGATACCTGGTTCATTGAGTGAATCCAACACATCCATCAACATGTTTATGATATTTTACAGAAGTCCAATTCCATGTACTAGCAGTGTTATGATCAACACTAGGTGCCACACAAGTTTCAAGTGGGAGATAAAGTTTTGTTACACTAGCATAAAGAACGCCTCATAGGAACCCATCGAAATATTCGTCCACTCTTCTATGGACCTTATACCATCACCAAGGTTGTGGGTGACAACGATTTTGAGCCCAACATTCCCCCCTTCCTTGGCTTGTACCTAGTGTTTAATGTGGACCTCCTTCCACCATACTTTCCATTATTATTGGACACCTCAAAGGTAACTGAACAATTGACACCGAAAACGCTCAACCCTGAATGCATGGAACAAGAATCCACTAATCATATCATGGACACACAAGTCAAGGGCACTTTCCAACAAAATTTCCATCTCTATCGTGTTGTCAAAGAAGGGTAGCTCCTGCACCAAGGAAAATGGCTCACCCAGGGCCAAATTCAACATAAATTTTCTCATATGATGGGGGAGCTCAACGCAATGGAGACCATTTCACCCTAGGAGGGAGGATTGATCCAGGTGGATATTGGTGGCCACCCACCTATTCCAACTGGCTCGCATACATATGTCATCTTGGAAGTTTCAGTTTTCAGCTTGGCAATTGTTTTCTAGCTTTTTGGGTCCTAAACTTTCAGGGTCGTTTTGAGGCCCTAAACAACTTTTTTTTGGGCCCACCACAATCACACTATAAATAGAGTTAGAGTGTGAGGACATTATGTGCAGTCCTCTGATATAACTTTCCAACGAGCCATTGTGCATCTAAAATGGAGATCGTATGCAAAAGTTATGACCCTGGGAAGTTGATGTACCAACTTACCCCAAAGGGGGCCACATGACTTTTGGCGCTTCATTTTCTAGAGTTAGGTTTTTAGATGTCTAGGGTTTTTTCATTCATGTTTGATGTAAAAATTCCTTTGGAGCCTCATTTTTCTCATCTTCTTGAAAATGTGCGCAACAGTCACATCTCTTCTCACAGATAAGCCACCACCATTCTAGCAAGTTTGTTTCAGTCTACATTTCACAGTTTCAACATATTTATTTTTGGAACATAAGCCAAGTTTGATTGTATCTTTGTTATTTTCCATTGTATCTTTGTGTTAATAATATAGATCTATAATCATTTTTTTCTGCTCACAAATTGAATCAACTAATGGGCCTAGAATTGTGAAAGAGACAATGGAGATGGAAGATAAGAAATTGTAATGTACCTAGGGAGGACAATATGGAGTACCTAGGGAGGTACCCAAGGGGATAATGAATGTAAAGCGGCCATAATCATGGAATATGACCACTTGATAGTTGATGGGTAATAAGTAGACCCACTAAGAAGTTAATAGGAAATAATATAATATTAATGGGTAGTTGACATAGACCCCTAGGAATACTCACAAGAAAGTATACTTGTAGTGAACCTTAACCCTTAAATTGAATCATAAGAAAAAATATAACCCTTAAAATTTAGAAATAAACCCTTCACTTCAAAATACCAAAACATTCACACCATAAACAACACAATAATATAGAGAAGAACCCTTAAGGTGACACCATCAATTACCCCTTATAAAATGAATCAATCCACGAGCCATGCTTTCTACAATAAAAATAATTTAACATATTTAATACAATGATACTAATATGTATTTATATTTTTTCATGGGTATTCCTATGGGCCTATGCCAACTACCCCTTATTGGTATATTATCTCCTCTTACTTACCAAGTGGGCCTATTTATTACCCATCAACTACCAAGTGTGTCTATTCCATGATTATAGCCACATTACATTCATTATCCCTTTGGTTACCTTCATATGTACCCCATATTATTTTCCCTAGGTACATTTCATAATTCCTAGAGACTGGCCATGGATGAGGAGATGGTTTCAATTATAAATAATAATAGATGAGACTTGGTGTCATTTCCTGATGGATAGAAACCCGTTGGATATAAATGGGTGTTCAAAAAAAAGATTAGTTCAGATGATAGTTTTTAAAAGTACAAGGCAAGGTTGGTTGTGAGAGGATATTCCTAGTTTCTAAGTTAACATATATCAAGTCATTATAGAAATTATGAGGTCCAAAATGGACCTCTTAAAGAAAATATAAAATAATAGTTGAAAAAATAAAATAAGAGAGATGAATTTTCAAAGAGAAAGAAAGAAAACTACTTTTTTCTATCATATTTTTGACTTATTTCCTTACATGTTTACTCAAATTTTAAGTGTAGGAACTCACTGGATTCAAAATTAAATTCCACATCCAACGAGTACCCATGTGCATACTTTGATAGACCCATAATGAGATAAACTGGAAATACACGAAAAGAAACATTTTTCATCCGAGAGTGAACCAGATTTATGAGCGGAACAAAATGAAACAAAGATATATAAAATTAACACAGATATACAGCGAATAATAATAGAGATATAGTGGAACTTAACTTCTATTAAACAAGAAATCTGTTGAAACTGTAAAATGTATAATGAAAAAAATCTTGCTCGAATGGTGATAGCTAATCTATGAGAAGAGATGTAGAGGTTGCATGCATTCGTTTGAGCACATTACAATGAGGCCCCCAGACCTTTTTTATCATCAAGAAGAAAACGAAAAACCCTAGACATCCAAAAACCTAGCCCTAGGAGATGAAGTGCCAAAAGTCATGTGGGCCTTGATGGGGTAAGTTGGTACATCAACTTTCTGGGGTTGTAACTTTTGCATACGATCTTTGTTTTAGTCATATGACAACCCATTGGAAATGTCTATCCGAGGAATACACATTATCCCATAACACTCTATTTTTTTATTTAGTGTGACTGTGGCAGGTCCAAAAAGCATTGTTTAGGGCCTCAAAACGACCCCAAAAATTTAGGACCCGAAAAGATAAAAAAAAAACTGGCAAGATAAAAACTATAACTATCAAGATGAAATTTATATGTGAGCTAGCTCGAAGAGGTGGGTAGCCATCGATATCCACTTGGACCAATCCTCCCTCGTTAAGAATCAATGGTCTCCATTGCGTTGAGTTCCCCATAATATGAGGAAACTTCTACTGAATTTGGCCCCGGGTGAGCCACTTGCCTTGGTACAGGAGCTTCCCCACTTTGACAACCCGATAAAGCTAAAAATTATATTGGCGAGTGCCCTTGACCTGTGCTTCCACGATCTAATCTGTGGATTCCTGTTATATGCATTTAGGGTTGAGATCTTTCGATGTCAACTGTTCTGCTATCTTTGAGGTGTCCAATAAGGGTGGAAAGTATGACCAAAGGAGGTCCACATTAAACACTAGGTGAAATCTAATGAAGGGGGGAATGTTGAGCTCAAAAGCATTGTCACCCATAGCCTTGGTGATGGTGTAAGTTCCATAGCAGAGTGGACGAAGCTTTCGATGGGGTCATGTAAGGAATTATTTCTACAAGTGCAACCAAACTTTATCTCCCACCTGAAACTTGTGGGGCATGCAATGTTGATCATGGAGCTTCTTGTACTTGGCATTGAAATTCTACAAAATATCATGAACTTGTTCGTGAATGTGTTGGATTTGTTCAATGAACTGAGTGGATTTGTTTGAGCACAGTAAATGAGCAAGGAGGTTCTCATATATAATAGAGGTGAAAGAGGCCCTTAAGATGAGCAATAGAGCAAGAGTGTGTGAGAGAGTTGAGAGTGGTTTATGGTATTGATATTTATCCTGGACCCTATGAGTCCTTAGGCCATATCATCGACATGGGGATACCCTCTCTTGTAATATTGGAATTTACTTGAAGAATACAAAGATTAGCTTATGTGGATGTTTCCCCGATGACATTCATTATTTATTCATGTCTCTCTTGTCTCTTGTCTCTTTGATCTATTGAATTTATTTATTCTTGGCATAAGATTTTAGACCGGTTGGATTTCATTATTCCCTTTATCTAAGTCATGCATCCCACCATAGTGAATTGGGAGGTCTTGGAAATGCCTCAATACATCAACCATGCACTTTCTATTACTTTTTCAACCATTTGGAGACCTTCCTTTTCAACCCAAACACAATACCAAGAATATAATTATTTGGTTGCCTTCAGTGTTGGAAAAAAGATTGGAGTCCAAACATTAATTATCAGTAGGAAGACCATAGGATACTTGTGTGGTACCATAGCCTTTACACATCCAACCATGTCATGGTCTCACACATGTCTAGATTTACCGGTATTCATTTCTATAATGGGGCTATAACCCTTTATTTTCTTTGGTTATTAACTCACAACCAACAAAATCCTAATATGTTATTATGTCATATGAATGCATTCAAAAGAAGAATAGCTTTTATAACTATCACAAGCCCCTAGACTTTACCATACCACATGGTATATCATTCCTTTAAATGCATTCAATCATACACAATAATATTACTTCAAATTTTAAATTCTAACTAAGCGAATTCTTACCTAAATTCCCTTTAGTGATTATGTAAAATAAGTACATTAAACCAATACGTGCATAGTTGCCATTTAATTTATTTGATGCTACATGATTTAGATGGTATCGATAGAAGCTCACTAGCTCACTTCACCAATCACTTATCAACAAAAAAAAATCTTCCTTCCTTCATATGGATGACTTCCATATGCAACAACATCAATACTTTTAGCCATGCAATAACTTCCTCTTTCCTAGCACAACATCCACCATTAGCTATATATATATATATATATATATATATATATATATATATATATATGCACTAAGAATCCATCCTTAGCATGCCCATGATTGCATATGCATTCCATCTTCAGGTGTTATATTTTCATGTCGAACAAGCCATATCATAATTGTTGCTACAACAATTGCATCAAATTCTTTCATCATTTACAACTCCCTTTGTTGTTCGTAGTTATCCTCAAATATCACTAGATTCTTGTATCCTTTTATGCTTTTACTGAAATCATTGAGCATAATTTTTTTCTTCCATGGCTACTTTTTAGCCAAATCATACTTGACCAATTTACATTTCCAGCCATGTTGTCTCATTGACTTGGATCTTCAGAATCCATTTACCTTTCTGGACCAAACTGATTCAACTTCGGCCTATCTAAACACTTCAACACTCGTTTTTTCTTGCACCATTCCCTACTCCTTCCTTAGCCCATTGGGTCTCAGACTTGATTTCCATAGTCAATTTTCTAGCATAATATAATTCTGCACAAATGTCTTCTTTTCCAACTTCTTAGAGACTAACTAGAAGTATTTATCAATACCTTTACCTACCATCATAAATCCATTGGTAATTCCAGTCTTCTATAATATCACCAATAATTCCCTTCAAATTTAGATGGTCTCTCTTGAGATTCCATCTCATTTGCAAACAATGTCAAGCATAGGAATATTTCCTTGTTCATGGGTTTCTTAATGATTTCCCTGCTAAAAATCACCTCTTTGCTTGAATTCTTTTGACCTTTCATCTTATTCCACTTTGGAGATGCACTTAGTACCTTTGAAATGCACTCAACATTCTCTATATGCTTCACCATTTCCTTTTTATTATTTTCATCCTTCCTTGAGTGTTTCAATACACTCCAATTAGCTAGGCATCCACCTAGACATGCCAAGATCATCATGGAGTTATACAAACACAACTCTTGAACTTCATATACACACACAAAGTATGATCGTCTTCGGATAACAAAGATCATCAAAGACACTACTTAAAATAGGAAAAATCCAAGCTTTTGATCCCAACTCGTCGCTCGAGGCATAGAAGGAGAGCATATGCTATAACTAAGCCACACTCAAAGTTACAAGCGAGATATTTGTTTCTCTTATGAAAGATTGTGCTAGCAAACATAGAGGATACAGAAATATCTTATACTCATAAAAAACTTGTAAGAGGAAGAATGTGGATTCCTAATGTGATTCCAGCTCCTTTATTTATAACATGACATTCAGTTATACCGGGGACTCAAACTGACATCTTTAGGTAAAAGTGAATGATTCAAGGTGATTGTGTGGACTCCAATGCCATTATATTGTCTCTTAAGTGGTCCTTTCGAACATCACTAGAGCTTCACCTTGTTGACCAATATCTTATCACGTTCATTCATAAATGGAGTTTTTAAATTGTGAAAAACAAAGTTAATATATTCAATATATTGTAGGTATTGAGGGGGATGTGGGGTATGGGGAGGTTTATTGGTATCCAGAGGTATTAAAAGAGGTATCTAGTAAAAATAGGGGTTTCTTTTATTGAAAATATGTATTGAAAAGCGGTTCAACAAAAGAATTTTTGGAGATATTTATCAATATCTAATAAAATTAGGGGTATTATTTAATATCACATGAATTAAGGTGCTATGTTTTAAGTTATTTAAGTGAATACCCCATGTCAGACATATGGGGACCTGAACCAACACAACTAAAAAAGGACATGGCCCACCGCAGTTTAATCATAATAGTTGTGTCCTGCAAGACAAATACATGGATGTTCTTCACATGTGCATCCTTCAAAACAACTATCATCACTATCGTATGGAGATTCAGGTGGAGTTTATATGTCCATAAATAATGTTTATGAGAAACATTTCCCAGTATCAGATCCAAACATAATCTGGCAGGGAGGACATCAAAATTCTCCAATGTTTATGAGAAACATTTCTCAGTATCAGATCCAAACATAATCTGGCAGGGAGGACATCAAAATTCTCCAGCGAATGTAGACTCAACTTTGTAGTTGATTGTGACTTTATTTTTTGAATGGCCGACAACTCTTCCTTCACGATCACCCTGCAGAAAATTTGAAGTAATGTACACTGGCATATCCAAAGGAGAGTATTTCTCTCCGACATGCCTTAATTTAAATTTGAACCACAGATGGTTTTGATGCGCAACAGTCAAATCAACTTGAAGATGCAAGATAAAATTTGTACGACATTTCACTCAATATTTTCCTGGACCGAATTTATCCATAAATACTTATGTCCAACTTGACCAACTTTGTTGGACAAGAGTATTATGATCTGTGCAAATCGTTTTCTCTGTAGAATTGGAAAATTAACTGATAACTACTCCATGTTAAGTATCCAGGGCCAAGATCAACATCAAATGTTTTTTTCCCATTTGTGTTAGTTGTATCAAGCCCAATATCACCAAGCATTTTAAGCTTGTGATAAGCATCTTCGAGGCCTAAAAATGAATAATTTTCCCACCTCTCTCGAATTTTTCTTTTCATAGGGGACGTGTGGATTTTCTCTATCAACATAATGGCCATTTTCCAGTCTACAACTTCTTTGTTAGCATACTCGAGGAATTCTTTCCGCTCTTAGATGCTCATAGGATATTTTTAAATTCTTCTTTGCTTTGAAGTTTCTCCTGCATGCTTGATGCCCGTCCTCTTGACTAAGTAACTTGATGATTCTCCTGCACTGAACATGTTCATACTTGGTTGTTTTTATTCTCTGGTTAGCATATCAACAACACAATTTAGGTATCAAATTTTTTGCAGCCATAAGAACCATTTCATTATACTTGAGCTATTCTCTTCCATAATATTTTCATTCTTAAAAATGCCAGACATAATCTTTAAATCTATTCTAATAAAAAAATTTACTGGCTTCAGATAAAGCTTAAAATGGTTTACAGTCTTTTTGACTGCAATAATTTCTTTATGGTTGGAAGGGTAGTTTATCTTATCACCCTTGAATGACTCAAAAGCATAACCACAAATTTCTTCATTATTTCCATGTTTTTCAATAAGAACACCACCCCGAGAATGATTAGAAGCATCTGTCTCAATAATCAATTCATTGGTTCCTTGAGGTAAGGATAGTGCAGGGAGATGTTGAACTTTCACTTTTATCCTCTGCACAACTTTAGTCATTTCTTGATTCCAACTGGGAGGATTTTTATTCACTCTTTTCTAAATAACATGGATGTCAGCTTAACCTCTGTAGAATGGTCTGATGCAATTAAGGAAGCCCCAAAATATTTGTAGTTGCACTTTTTCTAAGATTTGATTTTCAACTTGTTAGATTCAAAATGAAGAAAAGAACAGAAATATAACGGAAATAATAGAAGTAATTAAGAAACCATGATGAACATAGATAAATAAACACTGGCAGAAAATGCATACTCTATATTCATCAATGCTTCAAATAATCATGTACATAGACGTACATATATAATACAAGAAGACCATAACTATTATGTAATTGTATAACAGTTAGGTAAACCAACTAAACCAACTAACTTATGATTAGAGTTTTAACATCCCCCTTAATCATAAGTTTGTTCTTGCCTGAAAAATTGCCACTACTTGACAATCACATGTGTCAAGAAAATATTCAAAGGGCTGATTGAAGATGCTCTCTGAACTCTGAAAAAATAGCAGAAGCTGATGTCTTCTACTAAATTGGTGGTTTAAGGGTGACCACAAACTCATTTGGTGGTTTTTGGGATGACTACAAACCGAATGTCTAGCAAAAGTTGATTTCTTCTACTAAATGGCATGTTTTTAAGTTGACCATAAACTAACAAGAGCTCAAGGCTCAAAAATCTAAAAATGTAACAAGCAGAACTTCATGTCTTCTGCTCAATTGGTGGTTTTAAGCTAACCACAAACCATATCAACAACAATATGTTCAGGAACAAAACGACATATCAAGAACTAGGTTGCATACTTGATCATTTGTTCACAGGCTCTAAATCAAACTTGGAACCTGACTCAACTAGATTTCCCCCCTGTCAGGGACAAGTGGTTCCAATTCCCTTGACCTTCATTCACTAGTATGGCCAAGAAGAGATCCAACACATCAAACTGTCTTTCGGCGAAGTCTGAAGACTCGATCTCCAACTCAGAAGACTACATCAAATGAGCCCCGATCATACTCTAAATCATCAAATTTTGAAAAACATTCATGTCCATCAACTGTAGAAATATCTCCAATCAAGTACGACTATACTTGTGCATAAATCCGGCGATAAGACTGCTGCAAAAAATTGGCTTCCAAACGCCAACGCCAATTCCCTAACCATTCAAAATGAATATGTTTCTTCTTGTGCTTTTGACACCTTACTGAGGGGTGATTTGTCTTTCCACAAAATCTGCATGGGTGAAGATCAAAATAGTTTGACTTATCATGGCCAAACCAGTGACATTGTTTGCACTGTATGGATTCTTTATCTGACTTATTATCATGATCTAGAATATCTGTAACAATATCTTCATCAACAATATCCTGTACCTGTTCCTTACCAATATCCTCAAGCTTTGTCTTCTTATCATCGTTCAAAAAACCTCCACTCGCAAAGCAAACAGGTTTGCAATAATTAGGAATATGAAAAAGGTTGTTAGCATCCTTTACATATCCTAGTCCATATCGATTTCGTTTAAATCATAATTCTTCCCATGGTCGAACAATACATCCATCCACAACTTTTTCTGACATAGGGAATTCATCTAACTGATCTTCGTGTTTATGACTTTCATCACTAGTCAATTGAGCGTCTTCATTCTCATCCTTGATGTCATTGTGTTTGTTAAAATCACATTGTTGGTGTCGAAACAAACTTAACTCATTAAACAACAATTTGTTTTGAAGTTTGAACATATCAATCTTCTTGTGTGTTACTTGTAAACAAGTAATCATTGTGATGAGAGTGTGCTTGTTTATTGCAATTGTAGATTCCGTAGTTGAGTTAATTAATGTGCACAATATTGTAAATATTTCTTCAATTCTTGCCATTTGTTTGTATGTTGATGCCACAAAATTCAATTTTGTATCATGTTGTGCATGTAGAGTGATCGTTTGTTGCATGAATGCCAAAAAACTACAAGATAATCAATGACGCACACAAACATCCTAAGAGACACCCTTATTCAATTTCGGGTGGGTCAAAGAGGACTCCTTATAACACCTTTACAACCACCTTATAACTTCATTACGAAATTTTTTGAGTATATTATGAATGTGATCCCACTTGAATTAAATTAGGATTTTAATCCATTGAATTTTAATCCACTTATTACTCCCAAATAAAAACTCTTAGAAAATCCTTCATACACTTATTACTCCCCAATAAAAACTCTTAGAAAATCTTTCATAAAGTTATAACCCTCCATACTTTAATGTTCTTTATGAAAGTGAAATGTTCTATATGAAAGATGACTAAATTAGTGGAATAATAAATTTATATGCCACTCAACTATTTCACCATATGATGCCTTGAAAATGACATCATGTCATATACCTCGACATTTATAAAATCATGGAGCATGAGCAAGATAAAAATGAAGATCGCCTAATAAATTTTCAAGTTTAGGTATTACCAAGTCGAGATTGCACATCGAGAGTTGGTTATCTGGTTATCTCCTCTCATATCATCTGGTTATCTCCACTCATATCGCTCTATGCCGCTCATATTTCTCTACGCATATTTCGTGCGAGCTTGACCCTTTACTAAAAAAAACTCCTCCTAGTAGTGGACACACAATGGATTCCTTAGAACCAGAGATGGGGTTACCACCAAACCCATTTGATTTCTATGCAAGCCTTCTTAATGATCCTGACATAAAAGAATTAGCAACCACGGATCCGTCATTGGTGGAGCAACTTCAACAGAGCATGCAAATTGAGGGAGATATATAGGCCGTAAGCTCCTTTAGGCACGCGCATATCAAGAGGACTTTGTTTGCAAGTGAGAAAATCGTAGGTCTTTACACTTCACGCAGTTCTGAAACCATACCGTGAGATGTTCGCTACAGTCAAGTGAGAAAACCACATGTTGTTTCTTTTAAATTTTGGGCTGAGAAAATCGCAGGTTGTCGAGAGCATGTAGCTCAGCCAATCATTAAATGGAACAAATCACACAAAATTTATGTACCGAGCAATAAAGTTGGATTGCATAAATTATGGTGCACAGAAAAAACTCAAAATCCAGATTTACAACCATAAACTTCTCCTTCTCCTCCGTCCATACCCAAATCATAATTTTGTTGTACACGATTAATAGATAAATACATGTTTCCTTTGGAAAATTAAACACAAAGATATGAGAATGATATACTCAGGAAAGGGAAGAACGAAAACATAAATTGGTTGTAATATCATTCAAACCATTTTGCTCCAAATTTCCATGATTACAATGCTCGGTTAATTTACCTCCTCTTTTCTTTGCGCTTGAGCTCTCTTTACTCTTTTTCAACARAAYATTAGCTCTTCCTCTCTTTGCTCTTCTTCAATGGAATATTAGCTCTTCTTTTCAATCACAACCCTTTAAATCATGAATGATCAAGGCCATTAGATCATATGCCTGCTCTGATACCACTGTTAGATTCAAAATGAAGAAAAGWGCAGAAATATAATGGAAATAATAGAAGCAATCAAGAAACCATGATRAACATAGATAAATAAACATTGGTAGAAAAGRCATACTCTATATTCATCAATGCTTCAAATAATCATGTACATAGACGTACATATATAATACAAGAAGACCATAACTATTATGTAACTTTAACAGTTAGGTAAACCAACTAAACCAACTAACGTATGATTAGAGTTTTAACTTTATTGGAAACTYTGGAGCTTTTCCAAAAGGTTTAACATGACTTCCTTCTATGGATATTCCATTCTATGAGATATTCTCCCAGTAAAATGTTGGTATGGAATTTCCTTTGGAAAGATTCATATRGAATCCCGAGTCTATCATGCAATCMAGTGGTATGGATTATGCACTGGAGTAAAAAAACAAACTTTGATATACATCTTTGGTCCAGTGAATTGTCCCAAAGRGAGTTCTATGGTTGGTTTTCCTTCTTTGTCATTGACMATGTTTTCTTCAAATAGAGAATGATGWGTCTATGGTTGGTTTTCCTTCTTTGTCATTGACAATGTTTTCTTCAAATAGAGAATGATGAGTCATTTTCTTAGGAATTCTAAAGCTCGGGTATATTCTCTGGTGGCTTCTTATTCTAAGGAGTGATCAATTTGTCTAATGGTTACCTCTATCATTCTTTTGATCTCTTCAATTTCTCTGATCAATTTTTCGAGGTTATTTTTCTTATCCTTTAGTTAAAGCCTTAGTGGATTCTCTTTATCTTTTCTGAATTGTTGTTGATCTTTGTGGTGATCCGGAAATTCTTTATAAAGATACGTTGGATTATATATTACTAGTTTTTGTTTTATCGATGAATCTTATTCTTTTAGTTCTTTGGACTTTAGTTGTGCCAGGAGCTTCTTCTTTTAAATCTTTCGTCAGTATATACTGATATACATGTATTTCATAAAGTTGCTTATCTATTTATGCAATTATTTGTTGTAGATTGGCATCTTTGGACTTTGAAATATAAAACGTCCAAAAAGAATATTCTGGAGGTCCATCACACCCCCTTAAATTTGGTGTATCAGATTCGGAAGAGGAAGAATAAGAGGAACCAAATTGATCAAGATCAGGGCGAACATAATCATCGTTGCTTGCATCATCAGAAGGGAGGAAAACAAATTCTCACTCAAGGTATTCACCCTATGAACAAAAATCTACATCTCACCATGATGGATCTAGTTCATCAATAAAAATGGCTGCAAGTCGTAGATTTTTCTTTTTAGAAGGACATTTGTTAGCCGAGTGTCCTTTCWTTCCATAGATGAAACATCGTTCTCTCTTTGTAGGTGCATTCCTACGCTTGAGGTATGGCTTGCGCTTGTGGGACTGCTTAGAGTTATGATACTTCTTATATTTATAGGGCTTGTTTGGATGGAAACTTGCAGGGCTAGAATATAATGGATTCTTTTTATTTTTACAAATGCATGTATATTTGAGGTGTCCATGATTGTGAGCACCGCAACCCTAATCAGGCATTCCTACAACTGATTTGCAAAATCATGGTGAAAACATAGAAGTCTGTATTTTGAAATCTTTTAAAACTCTTTTATCTAAACGATGCTCTTCTCATACTTGGATGATGTATGCATGAACTTGGGCAAGAGACATACATTTAAGAGGAATCTTATTATCTTTTAAAAATTGTTCAAAGCCATCATGAACATGTCCTGGAAAGATGCGTAAATATTACTTGAGAAAATCAGGCTTGTCTGCATTACCTGATGTAATAAGAGCATTCTACATATAGAAAAAGTATTATTCATTATTTTCTAAATCACATAACCTTTGTGACATGAATAAAGAGGCTAGGTGATCATAATATTCATCATCATCAGGGCCATAAAATTGTCTCCCTATGGTTGAAAGGATCTGTTTATCTGGGTTAGGAGAGGCAATCATTTCATCTGTAGTTTCTTGTGGCAACCATCGCCACCATTCATGTGCAAGTCCTGAAAAACCTGCAACTATTTGTACTGCAAGTTGCTGCGATAAAATTGTAGAGTCTTGAGATTCCTGTAAGTGACCCAATTTCCAAGTAAATGAATGGCGTTTCTTATCTCAGACCTCTTTTGGAAGACTATGTTCAAAATATAATTTTCTGGCATTTGTGAAATAAGCTTGTTCATACTGTCAATGCCAAAATGCAACTTATGTGAAGGGGCAGAAGAAGGTCCTGCTGCTTCAGTCATGATTTTATCTATACTAGAAAGAGGAGGAGATGGACCAATGTGAGGGTTATTTGGATTTGGAGGAGGAGGAAGCTCATAACTAGAATGGTCATGAGAGTTGGATTCTTCATGTTTAGGGATGTGTAGCATTTGAATATATATTTCAGGAAGAGATTTTGGCGTATTTTTAAATTTAGTAACTAAATAACTTAGTTCTTGAATATCCTCATTAGTGGTGCCAAAATCAAATTCTGGATGATGATCTTCTTCTTCTTGTGGATCTTAGAGGCTGCTTGGACTGCATACTGACTAACTCACCTAAGATGATTATCGAGACTTTGGGATTTGATCAACATTTTCCCTAAAACATCCATTCGTTTTTCTAGCTTTATGGTTGCAGTTTCTATATTTGTTTTAATTTCTTCAGTGTCCTTTATCACATGCTGTATGAAATCCATCTTTGTATCTAGCAATGAAATATTTTCCTGTTCGTATTTGAAAGATTTATTTAACTGAATAATATCTAGAGCTATGTCATCTATATTAGCAGCTATGAGATGATGCTACAAATTCCCATAATTGGTTATTTTTATTTCATCAGAGACTGTCTCATTGGCTGCAGAAGACTTGTGATTTAAATATTCTCTTTTAATGGTTCTATAAAAAATATACTGTTTAAAAGGAGAGTCGGGTAAATTCCTTCTTGGGATAAAGGATCTTGTTCCTGAGGCTGAAGTAACTTATATACTAGATTGACTCCTAGGTAAAGAGAACATATACAGGATGAGGGAGGCTCTGCTTTTTTTCTTGAGCTTCTAGAGGGTTTTATTACAAGATGGATAATTTCTGTGTTTCCCTTTGTGCTCTGTATCATAAACTCCAGTGAACGAAGATTGTTCAAAATTCACAGAGAAGGTTTCCGTTAAAATAGGGGAAGGACAGAGGAAGAGGGATTTGCAAAGGAGGATTTGAGTAAAGGAGATTGAAAATGAGGAGTTAGAAAACTTTTAGGAAATCTAAAAGAATTAGAAGTTCTATCAAACATAACAAGAGTATTTACAACTGACAGTTTTTAGGAGTTTTTGTTTCATGCATAAATCTTTATTTTTTACTTCCCATTATTTTGGATAATTAATTCCTATCCAGTCAAAGGTAATGAGAGTTTCATGTTTGGCTATGTCAGATTCCACCATGTTGAGCGGGTGCGAACTCAGATGGACTTTGGAAGTAAGGGGAGGAAGAGTATCATTTCAAAATTGGACAATGACCATAGATTTAAGATGGATGATGTGGGATCCAGGGTCCGTTTTAAATCCTTGAGGGAAGATATATGCTTTAAGTAATTTGTATATATGGGGATCCTCAAGACTTGTATATATGGGGATCCTCAAGACTGACATAATACTTTGGAAAGATTGTGCCGAAACAAGGACCATTATGCAAGGGTCTAAGAAAACCTCCAATGACTGCATTTGAAAATTATAAATGATGAATATTTGTTAGGATGTTTAGACACTTAGGAGTTAGTTAAGATCAATTTGGTCAATTGTGCCATTAGATAAAAGTGTGTTTCTTAGTGTGTTTCTTTAGTATGCATTTGTATTTAGGAAATCCGACGGTCATGATATGTTCCCAACATAAAGTGATTTGACGGTTCCGATCTTAACAACTACATTGATCTATGACTTAGCCCCTAATTGGTCCATGATCTCTATTTAAAGAGCATGGAGGGTCATTTGTTGATGATCGATTGTGAGAAAATCTCTTGTAAAATATCTTTGTAAACTTCATTTGCATTAATAAATTGCTCCAAGTGGCCACGTTGGCTAGGGTCATGGATGTTTCCCCGTAGGGGTTTTACCACGTGAAAACATCAGTGTGTTGATCTTTGATCTGGTTGTGTGAGTGGTTACTGAAGGTGTTCATCCT
>JASDQU011403063.1:3953-17392 GCA_032191745.1 Picea mariana
ATCCTGGGAAACTCTCTAGGGGAAGAAAACCCAACAAAAAATTCCTTATCATAAATAGATTATACAATGTTCAAGAGATAACTGAAACCAATACAGATAGTCCTCCCCAAGAGATGCGCCACTCTTATTCTCCTCTCTCTAACTGGTAATTGCAGCTTGCCTCATAAGATAATGAGCAAGTGAGTTGTGTGATTAATGTGAGGCGCTAGCCTCCTATATATACAAGACTGGTACGTGTGAACAGGTTTCACTGGCAGGGCCGACCTCTCACTCTAGGTGGGTAAACCCACCTTTGAATTAATTCTGGGTCTCAATAATAACTATTGGGGCCAACTTCTTATTCTGCCCATTATAATTGTCCGATGACCAATCCGCAAAAGGGGATTTGTTCCTAATACAATTACCGACATGATTAATCCACAATGGGGATTAATCCTAATAATACAATAACAATAATAATAAGAATTCTCTTCGCGGTTACATTATTTCAACATTTCCAAGTGAAATTCCTTTTCTTGTTCACTGTGAAGCTCTGGCTCTATAAGGTCTGAATAGTTCATGCAAGCTTCTGCCTTTGCAAGGCGAGATTTCATGGCCTTCAACTGCTTCACATAGATAAATTCTATGGCCTGAATGACTTCTTTAAACTTTTGATTAGGATTTGGTGAAGCATCATTCTTAGCATCTGAATTGACTGTGTTCATATTTGGAGAGTCCTTCTCCTTCCATTTTTCCATAAAAGCATCAATCAACTCATTGTAAGTTCTAACATGTTTATCCTTAAGCTCTGTAAACCAATCAAGATCGTGATTATCAAAGGATAAGATAAACAATTTCATTCCCACATCTTCATATAAGGCATTACAACACTATTTATTAAAGCAAAGGGAAACTTTCTTAACATGACGTCTAGCATCAATAATATTATTGCTTCGAAAACAAGGTAAATTTCAATTGCTTTTTCTGGAATCACATGTGGATAACCACTTATTGCAGAAAAATCAATAGGTTTATAAAGATCATCCATTTCTAAACTAGATTTATTTTAAAAGGAAAAAAGTCTAATAGAAATGGACTGGGACCCAAAAATTAATAAGGATCCTGTTGAGAAGAAATCTTGGCTAGCCTCCTCCAAAAACACCTTTGGGTTCAAGGATGAAGCTAAGAAAACCGTGAGTTCCTCTTTGCAGAATACTTTGTCAAATTATTTTTTGAAGTGGAGTTGCCAGATGATTGAGTTTATTTTAAGTAAAGAAGAAGCATCAAACAAAGCAAAAAGGCAAAAAGGAAAACAAAAGTTGTATTCCGGGAATAAAAAGATTTATCCCCGACAATGACGCCAAAATGTTGCCGCCTTATACACACCTTGGAGATGTGGATGAAATGTTCAATCCACTCGGTGTGTCCTTGGGGACAAGTGAGAGTTAAGGTGCTGTCACCTAATCCTCAACTCCTCTGTCTATTCCAACTCCTAGCGAAGCCAAGGGGGGTAGTCCCTAATAAATATACTATGGCTTGAATTAAGCTAAGTACAAGAAAATAAATCTAGGAGTTTATTCTCATTCAACAATCAACCATAAATTGAAATACACATAAACCAATCATTCATCCACGATATAACATCGAGCATATACTTGCATAAAAAGGATACTCAGGTATGTTTGTTAGATGCAAGTAATATTAAATTTGCTTCAAAGATGATATCCAACATGTAAAAAAGAAGCTTGTGGCTTTCCTGAGTGTAAAATGAGACCGGTGCCTTAAAGTGAATAGTGGGCAATGTAGTTCGTGTGTTTTATTAAGATAAATTGATGTTGAATTAGTGAAATGGTTTGGACCTCCTTGGAGTTTATCTCTTTGTTTGGAAACTTGTGGAGATCTTTACCGAAACCCAATGGTCTCCCAGTAAAACTCACTCAAAGTGATGGATGTCCAAAACGGGTGGGAAGCCAGGTCCCAAGAGGGCCCGCCTTACTTTGTAGGTCACTTCAAGGCATTTTTTTGCGCATTAAGATAACTACTTTAGAGACTGTCCTAATTAAACTATCAACCACTAACCAACATAGCGTGTATGAAACTTACTTCCAGCAGATCGAGACTTGCTCGCAACTGGAAGGGTCAGGAACCACACTAAGAACTTAGGGGAATTTGTTTATTTTAAACTGGAAATAAAATACTAAAATGAAATGTGAGGCTAATTACTAATCCACACTGACCAGGCCTCTTTCGAGGAGCTGAGGGGATGATTTATTTCCAACTTGAAATTGCAAGAAAGTAAAGCTAATCTAGAAATTAGTGTTCTACTTTTCAAAAGGAAATCTAATCTAGATTGATTGCAGTTCTTTGTGATGAATTGAAAAATTACTTTAGCTTGTATTTATAGTTATGAAAATTAAATCTAAGCTAAAATTGCAAAAAAAATGACACCACCACGGAAAACACCGTTCCCCCAGAGGGGTGAAAGGTGAGAGCTTGTAGCCCCACTGATTTTATTAAAGAACTTGCACAAAATTTTAAGGAAGTGACTTGTGACCATTCATTAGGGGGGTCACAAGTCTTTACAATGTTTTACAAATGTTTATTGTGTAAAGGGGTGCTCCCAGGGGTCCCGGATGCTCCTAATCTGCCCAAAACGAACATAATTTCCTCTTATCTGTTTGTCAACCTGCACAAAACAGCGAACAAACAACAACAAAAGATGCCCAAAAACACTTTGGAAGTGTCTTGGGTTATTAGTCGGAAAACCCCAAAATTTGACTAAGTAAAATTAACAAAATTTAGCAAAATGAACTAAGAAGAGCAAGCTAAAGAGCTTGTCTCCTTAGGATCTTTTCTATTGTTTTAAAACAGAAATACAAAGGCACTCTAATTACCAGATATGAAGTTAAAAGATCTTTTGAAACATTTCAACTTTCAGCCTTTAAAAATTTAGAAGTAAATTACTTGCAAAAAATTAACATTTCTTGAGCTAGATCTAGTTTTAAGATGATAAATTGAAACATGAACTCTAGATCTAATCCTTTAAACCAAGTTACTAACTTAGATAAGAAGGATTTTAAATATGATATATATCTAAGATAAAGTAAGCAACTAGTAACCCAAAATATTTTAGATTTCTTTGAGAAAGAGTGAGGAGAAAAAAATGTAGCCTTGGAACCCTTGGGCAATGGAGTCTTTAGATGAGATAAGGAGGGATCGAGTCTTTAGATCCTTGAAGTTGTGGAGAAATAAGCAAACTTCATCACCACTCCAAGCTATGAGAACCTGTAAGCCTTAAAAGCTTTGCAAATAAACTTGTTAACAAAATGGTGTCACCTACACAAGAAACTTGAGGAGTATGTTAGTTAACCAAAACACACATACATATCAAAATCTCTAAATATAAATGAGCAATAGGATTAACAACAAGCTACATAAATCCTATACTACAAGATGATAGCATCCCTTCAAAGGCCAAGATAACAAATCCAAAGAAAAATTTAGACTAATATTACCTCAAAGATTAAGCACAAATTGACATCAAGTATCCACACACATGCATAGAACACCTTCTTGACCTCCAAAGTCTTTTTATTCAAATATGAAAAGTGTTACAATAGTAATCATCTCAACCCAAGCTCCAACTAACTTGCAATAGGAGAGAATGCTTCAATATATAGGAGAGGAGATGAGTTTATCATGGAGGAGGGCGCACCACTTGGTGAGGAGGGGAACACCACTTGGAGGGGAAAAATATGCCAAGTGCTAAGAAATGGCAGCCACTTGTTCCACAAACTCCCACAAGCTGCCACCTAACGAGGTGAGGTGGAGTGAAGGCTGCCACCTATCAAACAATGGGTGGGCTCCCATGTGGGTGCGCCACCTCTCTCAAGGAGGGCACACCTCTTTCTTGCACATGCCTAAAAACAACTCATACACATGCCCACTTTATTGTTTTGACCAATGAACATCATCCTCTTGCTGCCACATAGCCTTTAGAGGCTTTATTTCATCTCCAACATGTCAAAACATGTTTCTTTGATTTGAGCATATGCTGATTTTTTATGATTTTATTTGACTTTTTTGGGTTTTTGGAGTAAAATTAATTTTAAAGTGATTAAAATCACTAATTTTACTCAACCAAGTGGGTACTTAGGTAATATGGGTGATCTAGATCCAAAAAGTAGCACCCCAATGGCATATTAAGTCCCCTAGTACCACTTTTTTAATACATCTTTATTTTTTAATTAAAAATTGTTGAATTCTGACAATTTTTAATTAACCGAAAAATTAAAAAAAATCCTAAGGGGGACTTGGTACATTTCCATAAGACTCTAAGAGAATGTTTAGCATGGTAATATACATTATAAACTAGGCTTAGATCCATGCTCAAGCCTAACCATGGGCATATACTCCAGCTCTGGAGGGATTGAGTGAAAAAACTCATAAATTATAAATCGCCTGAAAACAACAAAATATAATTAGTAAGTGAAAAAACACTCCAGAGTATAACAAATGCTTAGGACTTAAGGTTTCTAAGACCTTTTACAAGTTCATCATGCAACATCTCTTATTACAATTTTTTATGGAAATGTAAAGAGAAAAAGGGTGGTCTTTATGACCCACTGAACTTCTGAACTTTGAATTTTGAACAATAATGTTCAAACTTTGGCGGCTTGCTGGAAATCCATCCTAGTGAAACTTGGTGGATAATAGGTCCAATCACTACCAAATACAAAACCATGGAAATGTATTTCAACACAGAAGAAGGAAAAAGGATCACACTTAAGGGGATGACAGGATGGGCACCTAGAGTTGTGACAACCAAACAAATGCATGCCATATTTAGGCAAGAGGAGGTGGCCTATGTAGCTGAATGCTTTGTTATGGGAGTGGATATTGGAGAACAAAAAAAATATCCTCCAAATATAAAAAAAATCCTTATCTATCATAAAAAGGTCTTTGAACCTGTTATACACCAAGTTGCACTAGCTAGATTTGCAGATGAGCCGCCAAAGACTGAGCAGTTAGATGCTTAGAATTCAGTGTTCACAAGTTCAGCCGGTCTATCAGACCACCCTTTTTCTGCATTTCCATCCCTTCAGAGCATTGTAATAAATGACTTGAGCAAGAAAGTTGTAAAAGACTATTGGCCACCTAAGACCCAGGCATGAGCATGTACTCTAGAGTGTTTTTTTCACTTGTTAATTATTTCTTGCCTATCGGGCGATTAATAATTTTTAAGTTTTTTCACTCAAAGTTGACTCCAAAGCTGGAGTATGTGCTGGTGGTTAGGCCTTGAAATGGTATAACCAATATCTAGTGTCTAAATCTATATGATTTCATGCTAGGTCATGTCTTTTGAGTCATATGGAAATTGCGCTAAGTCCCCATAGGTTTTTTTTAATGTTTTGGTCAAATAATTTTTTTCTTTCTGTAAAACAAACATTTTTAATGTAAAAGTGAATAAAGTTGTAAAAAATGGTATCAGTCATTGTTAGATGCCATATTTGTGGTCGTTTTCTAAGCCAGAGCACCCCCTAAACCCTTATAACCCCTTTGTTGAGGCAAAAAGGTGATTTTAATCACTCAAAAATGTAATTTTCTCTCAAAAAGGTAAAAAAGGATGTTTTAATTAATTTCCTAAATTTTAGGGGAACTGCTAAAAATTAGAAAACATGTCGGAAACATGTTTTTTTCCATGTCTGAAGTTCATGGTATAGTTGGCAAAGCCTTCTCTTAGTGAATGTGCCTAGTTTGAGTGACATGGCAGTATGGAGGAGATCCCAAGGAGCTCATGCACACCTCCTCCTATAGATGGCGCAATAGCATGGAAGGGAGCTAATCCCAAAGCCCCACTCGACCTCACCCTCACTTCACTCCCACACACCCTCACATCACTCCACTCCACCTACCTATCACTCCACACATCTTCCTCCTCACTAGTGTGCCACTCCTCTTAGCTCATGCGCCACTCCTCCTCTCCCATGCACACTTGCTTTGGAGTTCTCACCCAAATTTGTATAAAGGAAGGTCGAGCCCCCTCATATGAGTTAGTCAGAGCCTAGGGGAAAGAGCTTATTCTCTTCTATTGTATATTTGTAATTTTCTTTCAAGTTTGAATAAATAAGACTTTGGAGGTCACATGGTGGATGGTAGCATTGTGTGGATGTTGATGTTCATGGTCTAAATTTATGAGGTAATTGTATCGTGTTTACATGAATTTCAATTTGTAGGTTGTCCTTGATAGGGGTGCTATCACCCAATAGGAAATATCTTCTTAACTATCTTGAATATTAAGATCTTTTGTTATTTTACATATGCGGTTGAAAATTTGCATGTTAATTTTGTTTAATCGCATGCTATTTAAATTTCATGTGTAGGGAACACCGATATTTAACAAGTTGTATGTAGGTTTATCAAGATTGCAGGTCCCCATACTTGAAGTGGTGGCTGATCTGAGTTCGATCTTCCACATTCTTCAAGATCCTTTGAGAACGAGTCCCGCATCCTTTCACCGGAAGACTCCATAGCCCAAGATTCAATTCTTGAAGAAAAACTTTCTCTCTCTCTTTCTCACCCTTCTAGTTTCAATTTCTTGGTTACCTATTATCTACATGCAAGCATTTGAGTTTAATTTCTAAAGTTAAATCTTTAATTTTCTTATGCATGCATAGGATTTCTAGATCTGATTTTTATTTAAAGTTTATCTAATAGATCTAGATCTAATATAGTGAAAAGATCCCCTTTCATTAASCAAATTTCTGATATTTTTTAAAGGGTAAAATTGAATCTTTTCCCTTGGCTTTATATTGTTATATCTAGCATTTCAAGTGCTTAATTACTTGTTGTCCTAACAGCAAGMAAAAATCTGCAATAAAGTTTGTTAGGTGTTAGTTATTAGTTCCTTGTTTAATTTTCCAAGYAGTTTTGATCAATCCCTTTTGGGCATCTTTTGGGGTTTTCTCTTTGCTGATTTTGTAGGTTATTGGACAGCCAAAGAGAAGCTCTATTCAACTTGGACAAGTTTGGGGCATCCAAGCTGTAAAATTTCAAACCYCACCCAGTTTCAAGTCTCGTTGTTTTTTTTCAGTGTTTAATGCCCAAACCCAGTTTTATGACAGCCAAATAAACTCGGCATGTAAACAAAATTTTAGAACTGAAAATGAGGATTCTAAACAGCATTTAATGGAGAAAATAAAATATATCAGCAACACAATATTCAAAAATTTTTACATAGGGATTTTTGGTCTAACAGCGACCCTAGAAAAACCCACAAGGGGAAAACCAGTGAGAGAGGGAGTTTTATTATTTCAGAGCTTAGAGAAAATTTCTTTTACATCAGTCAATAATTTCAGAAATTTAATACAGACTTGTCTTGAAAATTGTGCCAATCTTTCTCTTCAAAATCTGAGCCAATTTCCTCGAAATTCGTAACAAAATTTCCTATACAAATGCACATGTCAACTCCTTGATTTATGTGCCCCCTTTAGCTATATGAACACCTAAAAAATTGTGCCAAACTACAGTAGCACAAAATCTGTGCAATAAATGATTGTATGGCCTCCTTGGGAACTATGCCAAAACTTAGAAAATTGCACAACAATGTTCCTTGATTTATGTGCAACAAGAAACAACAGTACGAACTGGTAAAATCCATACAGTACGACCTGTTACACCTATTGTACTCTTTCCTACAATACTCTTTAGTACAATACGGCCTATTACACCTGTTGTACTAATAAAGAAAATCTTTGGAGGAATCGTGGAGTACGAGACTTAGTCTAGATCTTCCATTCTATTGTGAGGTGATCTTGTTATGTTCTTTAAATATTATTGTGAAATGTAGAGTAGTATTGCTTGGGTAAATTTTGTTTACTTAGCTAGGTTTAGCAATAGTGTAGTTGCTGGCCTATATGCCTTGTATTTACTAATGATACCAACTTCATTGTGTTATTAGTGCATGCAATCCATTATCTACTCTTGTCTCATATTTTATTTGAAGTTTGTAGGTTATCTCAAAGAGCGTTGTTGGGATAGATTCGAGCAAGGATCTACCCTCATCACTTATTAGAACTTCATAAGCTTTTCCATTTATCTTTATTTTCTTATCATATTCAAATTTTGGTTGCTAACACTCTTAGATAGGTCATTTCAATACTTTATATTTCTGGTTTTTTTATGCGGAATATTTCTGTAGCAAAACAAAAAATTTCTTAACGTTTTGTGAGTGTGTTGCATCATTTTCAGCAAGCAATAGCTTGCTGATTTTTGCAGGTTCTTGCCAAGTCAAGGGTGCATTCAGCCCGTTTTCAGTCACAACACATTCCCAAAGGCCCCCTTCTAAAGTGGTAACAAAACCCTTCTTTCTACTTCTCTCTAAATCATTGTAAGCAAACCCAAAGGGGGTCCCCAAAGTGGCTTGCCTTCTTGTTCCGTTTTCCGTTTTTATTTTCAGTTTTAGCTTAGTTTCTTTTCATTTTCCTTTTGTTTTTCTAACCCCCATAGAATAGCTAGCTTAGTTGTGAATGTCTAATATGCATGTTTATGGTTAAAATTATCTAGATTAGATCTCACACGTAACTAAAATGCTAGCTTAAGCCCGTGGAGGCATAGGATAAAATCTCTTGCTTTCATCATTTCTTTACTTGCAAGCTATTGTTCCTCAAGCATTTATCTTTCAGTTTGCAACACATATGGGTATGTTAATAGTGTAAAATAATCACTTTCATTTCAACAATCTTTTCAAGTTCTTACGCTTTACATGCAATAATTTTATGATCTATAACTTCACTTTTCACTGCTTTAATATTTTGGTTTTGGGCCCCTTTGGTACCTTTTGGGCAATCATAACTCACTGTAATATGCTCAAACACTTAAAAACACTTAGTCCATAGGCTTAACAACTCATTAGACTTAATAGGACACCTTTACCGACCATCTTCGCCATTTAAAACGGGGATTAGAGGAAGCAACGAAAAGGTGACAGGCCGGGTATAGTCTCATGGTGCGGAGCGTTCTTTTCCTTGGGCTAACCTATGGAGCTAGGGTAGGCCTCATTTCCATACTTCTTGAGCACCCAACAGTTACTTGGTAAAAGCGGGGGAGTATTGGGTTGACACTTGGCTAGGATTGAAGTCTCATTTAATAAACCTTAATCAATCCTTAATCTACATATTTTGGGCAATCTACATTTACACTTGCAAGCACATTTATTTCATATTTACATTTACATGCAAGTTATATTTATGCTTTGTGGATTAATCATCTAAGTAGTCATATTTGTTTTTTGGAACACTTTTCCTTTCACGCATATTTCATTTGAGTGGTGTTCTTGTCTTACGGTGTGATCCCTCAAGAAGTTGCGCATCCTTATGGAGGCACTATCTTGTTGGGTCTTGAGTGATTGTTTTCACCATTGAGAGCAGTCCAATAGAGTAGTGCATCCCTTTCAAGGAGACACTCTATTGTGAGCATGCTAGGCTTGTTGTGTTGATGGCTGTATCGTCTTGATTATCTTTATTCTTGCACATACAAGCAATTGTTAGTTAATCTCTTATATTTTATATCTTGATCCATCGTATCTCTTGGTTAACATATCTTTGTTATAATCTTAGACATTCTTTATTGTATCTTTGTATCTAGCGTGTACCTAGTCTTGTTGTAGTATTTGTAATCTTTGTAAATCTTGTAAGCAAACTCCCATAAACTTAGTTGACCCCTTGCCCAATCTTAGGCACTAGTCTTAGTTGTTCTAGGAAAAGGTTTTGACTGCCATCTTATATTGTTGCACATTGCATTGCTGCTTTACATCATAGGCTAGATTTTCCCCCAACCTTTAACTAATTGAAACCAACTCCTAGAACTTAAACTCTAAATCTCATCTATAAATTAGGGTCTACCCCCCTTTGGCTTCCCTAGGAGTAAGCCTAGACAGAAGAGGTTCAAGTCAAAGTGACAGCATGGAATTTGAACCTAGGTATTGTGCCTCCAAGGATACACTAAGTGAGTAGGACTTAGCTCACATTTGCAAGTGTGTATAAGGACGGCAACAGACCCTTTGAAGACCTAGACTTACAAAAGTATTTTTGTAGTAGTTAGTTTAGCATTGATCCAATTCTATAAGGATCCAAAAAATAAAAAGCTTAAAAGAGGAAAAAAGAGAGTCATCCTCTCAAGTTGTAATAGGATTAACAAAAGCGGGCCTTTGGTGCCCAATTTCTTCATCCCCTYTAGGGGGATTGGTGGTGTTGTGTGCTTGTTTCTTTTCCTTTCCCTTGCAAGTCTTATTGCTTTATTTTGCTTACAAACACACAAGCTTAAGGGAAATCAATCTTACAAAGAACTCACTACTTCATGCACTTGAGAAAAAAATAACTTCAATATTTCATGCATGCTAGCCTAGATTTTAGTTTTTTCTCTTAGTAATTAGAAAATCTTTCAAAGTTTTCCACAATTCTTTTTCAGTTTTCAATTTCAAGTTTGTTTCATTTTTTCAAGTTTAAAATAAACCTTCCCCACAACTACTGGTTTATGATCTGAACTCTTGCGAGCCTAGCTCGATCCTGGGATTCATCAGAACCAAAGTTGTTAGTGTGGAGTAGTATAATTAGGGAAACATTAATACCTTAATGCGTGAGAAAACGCCTAAGGGGAGTGTGTGAAGTCAGATGGGAACTTTGAGATCTAGGTTCTCCCCGTGTTGGACATCCGACACCCTTAGTGAACTTAATGGTGAAGCCTTGGGGCTTCAGTAGGTTCTCAGCAAGTTTCCAAACAAAGAGGTAACCTCTAAAGAGGTCACACATCTCTCATTAATCTACTTTCAATAAACCCTAATAAAACACACGTTCAACAACTGCCCATGACACTTTTAAGGCATTGGTTCTATGGTTATATCTTTATGTTTATGAGCAGTATTTTCATTCTCAAATGTGATTGTTTAACAAATTTTATAAATCTTGCATATATTGTATCCTACTTTATTATGCATGCATATTTATGATTAGACAAATGCTTTATATGAATATCTTATTTGATGAATGATTAAGTTGACTGCTTTATGTTTTATTTGCAATATACTTCTAGAATAGTTCTTTTAGCTTAGTGTAGCTTAAGAGCCTTAGTATATTTGTTAGGGACTACCCCCCTTGTCTTCGCTAGGAGTTGGCCTAGACAGAGGAGTCGAGGATCAGGTGACATCACCTTGACTCAAGACTTGCCCCCAAGGACACACTAAGTGGATTGAAGATTTCTTCCACGATAGCCCAAGTGTGTATAAGGCGGCAACAAAACCAATTCAACTACCAAATAGAGGGTTTGAACACATCATAGAATTGGAAGAAGGGGCCAAGCCAGTCATCAATACACAATACAGACACCCCAAGAAGCACAAGGATGAGATTGAGAATGCTATTAAAGAATTATTAGCCATGGGACATATTAGACTGAGTTCAAGTCCATTTGCATCATTGGTGGTATTAGTAAATAAGAAATATGGGACTATGCGCATGTGCATTGATTACCAAGCCTTGAATAAGAAAACCATAAAAAATAGGAGCCCCATTCCTAGGATAGATGAGTTATTAGATGAGCTATGTGGCACAATATACTTCACAAAAATTGACTTGCACTTTGGATACCATCAAATCAGGATGAGGGAGTAGGACATACAACCTTCAGATGCCACTATGGGCATTATGAGTTCCTTTTCATGCCTTTTGGCTTGACAAATGCACCAACCACCTTCCAATCATGCATGAACCATGTGTTTAACAAACAATTGAGGAAGTCCCTACTTGTCTTCTTTGATGACTTGCTGATCTACAGTAGAACATGGGAGGATCACCTCAAGCATGTGGATGAGGTCTTGAGCATCATGGAAAACAATCACTATATGCCAAGGATTCAAAATTTGAAATTGGGATGACTGAGGTTCTCTATTTGGGACACATTATTGGAGCAAAGGGGGTATAGGTTCACCTAGAAAATATCCAAGCAATCATGAATTGGTCTGTACCCAAATCACTCACAGAGCTCAAAGGATTTCTTGGTATTTGTAGTTATTACAGGAGGTTTTTCAAGGGGTTTTCCCAATTATGCACACCTTTGACTGATTTGACCTGAAAGGGTGCATTTAAGTTGAGTAATGGCATAGTTAACATTTGACAAAAATGAAGAAGGTGATGAGCACTTGTCCAGTATTAGCCTTGCCAAACTTTTCTTAGCCATTCATTTTGGAATGTGACGCATCAGGTGAGGGTGTTGGAGTTGTTCTCATGCAGAATAGGCATTCCATTGTCTATGAGAGCTGCAAACTAAGAGGACTTGAGTTGTTGTACACCATTTATGATAAGGAGATGCTAGCCATAATGCATGCCTTGGCCAAATTCAGGCAATATCTGGTAGGAGCAAAATTTCTGGTTAGGACAGATCATAATAGTCTCAAGTACTTTCTTGAACAGAAGGACCTTAATGAAAGACAACAAAAGCGGGTGAGTAAAATTCAGGGGTATAACTTTGACATAGAATATGTCAAAGGAAAAAACAATGTTGTAGCAGATGCCTTATCTAGGAGACCCTCAGCCTATTCAATGTCAGAAATATCAGTTTATTGGAAGTCTCATTTATTGATGGAGTAATCCAAAAATAATTTTTTATGTGAGTTGATGGATGGACAGTTACATGATGACAGGTACAGGATTATAGATGACATCATATATTATAAGGGAAGGATATATCTAGTTCTTGAATCATTGTTCAAGAAAAAGGTGCTAGCATTTCATGATTCATCGTTAGTAGAGCATCAAGGATTCCTTAAAGCATACAGGCGGATAAGAGAAAGGTTTGCTTGGAAAGGTCTCAAGGGAGATGTCATGCGCCACATCAAGGAATGTATCACTTGCCAACAAAACAAAGATGAGCACACTCACCCGACAAGCCTATTGCAGGCTCTCCCCATTCCAAAGCATAAGTGGGGGAGTGTATCTATGGATTTCATTATAGGACTACCGAAGGCACAGGGGAAGGATTGCATATTTGTGGTAGTAGATCATTTGACCAAGTTTGCTCACTTTTTTGCCAGCTCCATGGACTTTACCGCATCTCAGGTGGTATATCTATTTTTTAGGGAAGTCTTCAGGTTGCATGGATTACCCAAAACAATTGTGAGTGACAGAGATAGTAGATTTATGAACATCTTTTGGCAGAAGCTATTTCGGCTAGTGGGTATAGAGTTAACCCCCAACAGTAGCTACCATCCACAAATAGATGGGAAAATGGAGACAGTAAAAAAGTGGGTGGAAGGATACCTCTGAAACTATGTGATAGGACAACATAAAGCATGGTTCAAGTGGCTATATTTGGGAGAATGCTGCTACAACACCACTTACCACATGTCTACTAGTATGTCTCCTTTCAAATCTTTATACTGTTATGATCCCCTAACTTTTGTGGAGATT
>JASDQU011403064.1:13453-29961 GCA_032191745.1 Picea mariana
GTCATCCAAATCCATTGTGTGGTGTGATCACAATATAGCTTCAAAATACCAAAGTGGGGAACACACCAGAGTAGTGTAGAAAATCAAAGAAAGGAAATGTCCTCAAGGAGGTCGCGATGAAGGAAATGAGCCATTGAGCATGATAGAGAGGAAGAAATCTCCGCTGGCTGGAATTGAGGTGAGATGGAGGGCTCGTCGTGTACTACAATGAAGACTTGTAGGTTTTGAAGCGTGTGGGTTGCGCGGTTCTCATGTGGGATAAAATGTGATGGTGGTGCATTTGCATGCCAACAACGGTGTGAGGGAGGACATGATGTTAAACCACCTCTTGTTGCCTTGTACCTTGACCGCATGGCTCTATACTGTGTAGCGTCCATGAAATCAAGTGGGCACCCCATCTGGGGGTCGGTATTTAGTGTGAGCTAGGTTCCTACAAGCAATGACTGTTGGATGTGTGGGATTGTCATCAGGGGAATAGGATAAAAACTCTTCCTCCAACTCAACACCCATGTTGGCTAACCAATCAACCTCTTGATTGGCCATTTTTATGACATGTGACGGGAGGATTACCTTTTGATGCTTAAGCGTGGATTTTATTTTGTACAGTCTATTCATCAGTCTCCAGATGGGAGAAATTTTCTCCGGGTCAGCCCCATTGATGATATGCTTGGGGAGGTTTATCACGATTTGCAACTCACCTTCTGCGATAAGAGGAAAAAACTCTTTTTCTGCTGCCACTTGTAGGTCACTGAGAAGACTCCAAATTTCCACAGCATTGTTTGTGTTTTGTCCCATGTTACCTGCTAGGATATGGAGTATTTATCCTTTTTCATTTCGGATAAGCACCCCATAGCCTGCTGGTCCCAGATTCCCTTTGGAGGCCCCATCGAAGTTGAGTTTAAACCAGTTTGTGGGAGGAGCTTCCTAGTACATTTGGCTTATTTGACATCTTGCATCTACTCGAGATTGGTCAGGTGTGGAGGTGAGGCACATTCTCCACTCCTTGAGAATGTGTTCTTCATTCGGAGGGGGTGTGATGTCCTAGTCCATCCAGTTTTGTAGCACGAGGGTTTCACTGATATTTGTATGGATTATGTTCCAGACCTCCTACCAACTCCTGGTGATTGATTTGAAAATTCATCCATTCCTTTCTTTCCAAATGTTCCAGAGGATGGAACCTGGAAGCAACTGCCATATTTTGTTGAGGATGGGTGACTGGTAGGGTGTGCTTCTCCAACCCTCAATGGTTTCCTTTAAGCCAGTGCGGTTTCTATCTGACGTTCTCATGATAGTGGCACTATGATCCCAGATGTATGAACTGTACTGAAAAAGATTTAGAAGGTGATTTTGTGTTTCTTCCTCCTTGCCACATAGATGACACCAGTACGGACCAATAAAACCCCTCTTCTGAAGATTGTCCCAGGTAAGGATGTTGTTGTGCACCACTAACCAAAGAAAGATGCTAATTTTCAGCCATTCTTTCATATCCCAAATTCTCCTCCAAAATTCCTCTCGAGGTGTTGTTTTATGTCCCGCTTTTATGTGGTAGGCTTCTGAAATGTTGAAGGCTCCTGTGGTGGAATGACCCTATCTGAGTATGTCCTCACCTTGTTAACTGGGAATTTTCCTTGCAGCTAGATGCTCCAGTAGGGGATGAAGATTAAGCTGTTGGGGAATGTGAGGTTTTCGTGAGATGTTTTCTAGGTGCGCCAAATTTCCCCTAGATCAAAAGTCTTCCAAAAGTCTATCACTTTGTGAAGTCCAGCTACATTTATATGGGGGATAAGGTTGTTGAAAGTCAGATCACTGTCTAAGGGTGGGAGTTGTTGCCATGATTTGCTCCAAAAGTTGGCTAAGGATCCATTCTGCAGTTCCCAAAATGATTGGTCTATGATGAGTTCTCGGTTGTTTCTGGAAGCATTCCATATTAGCAACCCCGGGCTCTTCCCTATCCACCTGATGAGATCTGTTTCGGGCCAATTGGGGGTGTATTTCTTTCTCCATAGTTGCGCCCACAAGTCTTGTGGTATCTTTAGCCACCTCCACCATATTTTGGCACTTAGGACTTTGTTGAGGATACCTGGGTCTCGAAGGCTGAGTCCTCCATCCTTCTTTAGAGTGTAGACTTTCTGCCAACTTACCAGGGACTTTTTGTGTCCCTCTTTATTACCCTACCAAATAAATCTTCTTTGAAGCATTCTCAGAGTGTTAAGAATGAAAGAAAGGGCTGTCAGGGATGAGAAGATGTAAACTGGGAGAGATTGCAAGACAGATTTGAGTAGGATGAGGTGACCAGGAAAATTGAGGGAACAAAAAGTCCATAGAGAGAGTCTTTTGTTGAAGGTAGAAAGTAGGGAGTCCCAGGAAGAATTTCCGAGAGGTTTGTCGATGAGGGGGATTCCGAGGTACACAAAGGGGAGGGTGTTGCATGTAAATCCTAAGCGTTGTGTGAGGTGACATTGGATTTCCATAGGAGTATTGAAGAAGAAAACTTGGGATTTGCGTAGATTCACCTCCTTTCCCGAAGCTTTGCAGAAGAGATCTATAATGGCTCTAAAGTGCAGGGCTTCTTTGGCTATGGATTGACCCATTAGAAGTATGTCATCCACGAACTAGTTGTGGGAAATGGGCAGAGATATCCCATGGGGTGTGAGGCCAGAGAGAGAGTGGTCCCCAATGGCTGCTTTGATGGTGTGACTTAGTCCTTCGACCAACAGGATAAAGAGAAAAGGCAAGAGTGGGTCTCCTTGTCTTATGCTCCGTGAAGGAGAGAAGGGTTTTGAGGGGACTCCATTAATAAGAATGGAGAATAGGGCTAAGGAAGTGAGATTAACTATTCAAGAAACCCAGGCTGGATCAAAGCCAAAGGCTAGGAGGGAAGCTCTTAAGTAACTCTAACTTAATTTTTCAAAAGCTTTAGAAAGATCAAGTTTTAGGAGCATACGTGAAGTTTTTGTTGCATGAAGTGAATGGATTAATTAATGAGATAGGATCACACTGTCCATAATTTGTCTTCCTTCGACATATCCAAATTGTTCCGGAAAGATCAGGAAGGGAAGAATGGGCTTAAGGCAGGTGGCAGTAATCTTAGTGAGGAGTTTGTAAATGACATTACAGAGGGCAATGGGCTGGAATTGCGAAGGGATTGCTGAGTTGTTTTCCTTGGGTATGAGGGTGAAGAAAGTTGCATTGAGGGCTTGGAGGACTTTTCCAGATTTTCTAGAGTCCTCAATGATTTCCCAAACCTCTTTTCGGATGATGGGCCAACAGTAATGAAAGAAGTCTGAGGTGAAACCGTCTAGTGTGGGAGCTTTTCCTAGCTGGGTATCCTTGAGAGATTTATCGACTTCCTCTTGAGTAATTGGTCTCATGAGGAATTCATTTTGCTCTTTGGTGACCTCCTTGGGGATGTTCTTGAGGATGGACTCTATGGCTGGCAAGCGATCTGTTGAGGGCTTCGCGAGAAGAGTTTGATAGTATGTGAGCAATTCCTTTTCCATATCTTTTTCATGTTGAATTTCCTTGCCTTGCGTCGAGACTAGGTGCGTGATACGATTAGTTTGGCACCTTTGGATCATAGATCTATGAAAGAATTGAGTATTTTTTTCCCCTTCTTTCAGCCATTGGATACGAGATTTTTGACGCCAGAGTATTTCTTCTTACACTCCTCTTTCAACAATTTGGTTAATTGGGAGTGTTTCCTATGTTTTTGAGGTCTTATTTCATATTTTGTGATCTTATCTATTGTTGTAGCATTTGCACTTGCTAGTTGAGCTTTTCCTGTGCTTGGAATATGTTGCCAAAGGTGGACTTGTTCCAGGTTTTTAGGTGTTGCTTGAGGTTTTTTATCCTTTGTTGGAGCTGATACATTGGGGTCCCTTTATGTATGGCCGCTTCCTCCCATCATGCCTTTATGTTTGTTTGGAAATCTAGGTGCTTCAACCAAAATTTATCAAATCTAAATGCTTTTTTGCCTGGAGTTCCAGTGATGTTCAGGGTTAGTAAAATTGGCTAATGATCAGATCCTGGGGTATCTATAACTGTGGCACTCCATGCTAGGTCATCCATCATAATAGCGTCTGAGATTAAGAAGTGGTCTAGTCTACATGAGACGTGTTGTACTCCCGAGCGCCTATTTGACCAAGTGAACATCCCATTGTTTGTTTCAACATATATAAGTTTTAATTGACTTATAGTGTCATTGAAATTTATGTTTTCATTACCCCAAGAATGATGGCCTCCCTTTTTCTCCTCCAACCCTGTAATCATATTAAAATCTCCCCTGAGGATCATCGTTGAGTGCCTAAGAGCTATGAAATCCACTCCAGGTGTTTCAGGAAGGCTCCCTTGTTCCCTGGTCTGGGAGGGCCATATACATTCGTAATGTAGCCTTGTTTGTTCGAGCCGATGAGGCAAAAGGATGTAGTAATGGTCCATTTGGAGGTAAAAAAGTTATCAAGCAATATTATGGCTGGGTTCCAGAGTATCGAAAGACCTCCAGCTGCCCCATTGGCATCAACTACCATATGTTGAGATTGCTTCTAGCATTGTTGAATGGTTATATTTGCCTCTGTGCCTGCACATTTCATTTCCTGTAGGATGAGAATGACTGGCTAATCCTTCTTGATTTTGTCTTTAATAAAAACTTGTTTTCTTTTTGTGTTGAGGCCTCTTATGTTCTAGGATAGTATCTTCATGAGGATGATGGGGGTTGGAGGGGAAGGAAGCTCTCCGAGATCATGTGAATTTGGCCTGAGTTGTCCAAGAAGTTGTCTACGTCTTGAATGAGTTGGTGTTTTGTTTTTTTGACTCTCTTATTCTCTTCTTTTGCGGGCTTGCATTGTTCCTTTGAAGTATCTTTTTGTATTCCCAGGTTTGTATTGGCTCTTGTTGAGCCTCCTGCCGAGGTATTGATAAGGACCTTGTGTACCTTGCACAACTAGTCTTGCGGAATGGTGTATAGTTTTTTTTGGTGATATGCTTGCTCTAGGTGGTCCATGTCAATACCTGCCAATTCCTGATCCTCTAAATCCATATCCGGATCTCCTATTTCCAGACCGAGCATATTTGGAATACTGGGCGTCAGGGTTGCAAGTTGAGAGGGAGGGTGGGTTGGGGGATCTGGCATAGCAGAGGTTTGAACGGCTGCAGTAGTTTTCACAGGGTTAGTGGAAGGAGAGGGGGTATTCGATGTGGATTGTAGGGCTTCAAAGGAGTTCTTGGTGGGGGGTCCAGGGGGGCCTGGGGAGGTGTTCTCTTGGATTGATGTTTTTTGTGGCCCGTGACTTGAGTGAAGCCTTCCTTGTTCTTGTCAGAGTCTGCCTGGGTTGGATTGGGTGGGTTATTTATATGGAAATTGTGAAAAAGATTTCCATGCTCATGGAATTTGTGACAATGAAAGGGGATGTGCTCATAGTCTAGGGTTTGTGACCATTCCTCATCTTGATAATCTAGTATAATGGCTCCAGGAAGTGCTTTAGAGATGTTTAAATAGACACAGATGTGGGCAAAGGCAGTGTACCTTCATTTCTTGGTTTCTTATGAGGCTTTGACATAGCTGCCGATGGTTTCCCTATGCCTACGAGAATTTCTTCCAACCAGAATTCCTGTGGGAGAGAGCATTGACTTAGATAGACAGGGGCGTGGGTGAAGTCTTCCTTCTCTGGGCTAAATCTTTCAGTCCAACATCTGAGGAAGAGGCCTGCTGAGTTGTAGAAGTACGACCCTCCCTCAAAGATTCAGTTTCTGTCCTCCAGGTTATGCAGAATGATTGTGAAGAAGCCTTTTGATCCTAGTTGGAGATCATAATTTCCTTTTGGTTTCCACCAGTGGTGTATCCATTCAACCAGGTATTTTTCAGAAGGCCATAAACCCAAGAATTTGCCTATGAAGAAAAAATCTCTCATGTATTGTTTCTGATATTTGATTCTTGAAGAGATGATGGTGTAGTTTGGAGCTTTCGTCATTTGTGGAATGCATTTTCCAGGTTCCCAGGTGCGTTTCATTTTTGGCTGACTGGTTTTCAGATAAATATTCATCGGTTTCTCCTTTGGCATTTCGTCCTCCTAGATTAGTTCTTTCATGCCCTCCGGGAGTTCAAATGTTGGGTGCTTGAAGTGAGAGGAATCGTGCTCCTTTTCTATGACGAAGTTGTAGAATGGGGCGATGGTCACCCCTCCCCCGGCCTCCATGGCCCCAGCGTGGAAGAGATGATTGTAGTGGAAGGTTCAAATTATGGTAGAAAACCCTAGAGCATGGTCCTTGCCAGTGTGTAGACAACCAACACTAAATGTTCGTACTTGGCTTGGGAGAATGAAAAAGCATAAGATGTACTCTTATACTAAGTGCATCAACAACTTTATTTTCTTTTCCTTTGATATTCTTGATTTCAAAATCACATTTACTTAAAAATTCTAGCCATCTCATCTGCCTGGCATTTAAATTTGTCTTTTTGAAAAGATATTTCAGACCATTGTGGTCTGTTCTTAATTCAAATCTCTTCCCCATCAAATAATTTCTCCACGTATTCAATGCCTGAACAATGGAAAAAAGTTCCAAGTCATGTGTGGCATAGTTCCTCATTTTCTTTAATCTTTTTGGACTCATAACCAATGACATATCCATTTGGAGTGAGGACTCCATCAAGTCCTTCCTTGCATGCATCTTTACATACCACAAAACTTTCATTTGGGTCAAAAATCTTTAAACCAAGTGCACTAGTAAGTAATTATTTCAACAAATTAAAGTTCTCTTCACACTCATATGTCCATTCAAATTTAATTCCCTTATTTTGCAAAGGATTAATGGGATGAACAATCTTAGAGAATCCTGCTATAAATATTCTATATTAACCAACTAATCCCATAAATGATCTGATTTCTGAAACATTCTTGGGTGTAGGCCATCCTCTAATGGCTTCAATATTCTCTAGATCCAGTGCTATACCTTGTTATGAAATAATGTGTCCAAAGTCATGGATCTGTTCTTGGTAAAAAGAACACTTACTAAGCTTGGCATACAATTGATGTTCCTTCAATACTTGCAATACCAATCTTTGGTGATGTTCATTCTCTTCCTCTGACTTAGAATATAAAAGTATGTCATCCAGGAATACTATGACAAACTTATCCAAATAATTTATGAATATGCCATTCATTAAGCACATAAAGACAGTCAGTGCATTGGACAGTCCAAATTGAACCACTACAAATTCATAATTCCCATACCTGGTTCTAAAGGCTATCTTATTGATGTCTTCTTCCATGATTCTTACCTGATGGTATACTGATCTCAATTCTATCTTTAAAAATATATTTTACCCTCTTAGCTGATCAAAGAGGTCATCAATTATAGGTAGAGGGTACTTTTTATTTACAATGGATTTAATAAGCTATCAAAAGTCAATACACAGCCTCAAAGTTCCATCCTTCTTTTTGACAAAATGTACTGGTGCTCCCCAAGGTGAAACACTTCGACGTGTGTACCCTTTCTTCAACAATTCTTGCAACTACATTTGTAATTTTTTAATTCTAGTGTACTCATTATGTAGGGTATTTTTGATATTGGGGCAGCTCCAGGCACTAAATCAATAGATAAATCTATATCCCTCTTGGGTGGAAACCCTGGTATTTCTTGGAATACATCTTCAAATTCTTGTAGTACCAAAAATTATTCAAGGCTTGGCCCCTTTTTCTTTTCTGGATCCTCCACATGGGATGCATACAATTGACGTCCTTTTATGAAACATCTCTTCAACTGTAAGGCTGAAATATCCCTTATAGAAATGGGCCTTGGAATTCATTTCACAGTGCTCTGTTTTCCTTCTTCATAAAGACATGCAAATGTATTTTTATGAAAATATAGGACAACATGATGCTTTTCCAACCATTCCATTCCAATTAGAGTATCATAAGACCCCATTGGTATAATATTTAGATCAACATAAATATTCACACCATTAAGACTTATGGAACAACCTTTGACCATATCATGGATTCTCCATTTGGTTCCAGTGGATAGCTGAACCAAACTTGCTTTTTCAAGGATACTTTTCTACCAATGTAATCTATCCACTATTTTAGGATCAATGTAACAATGAATTTCTCTTGAATCAATTAAAATAGAAACATGTTGATTAATGATCTTACCTTCCACCTCGATGATATTGGATTGGTACTCTTCTTGTCCATCATCTAAGGTTGCATAAATTATTCCCATGTATTTTATTGTTGTAGCCTCTTGGATGTTGTTCATGGTCTTCAATCTGTCCTTTCTATGAGGGAAATGCTTGTAGAGGTGATCTTCTTTTCATCCCCAACATTGTATTGATGGTCTTCTTCTTTTTCCCAAGGATTCTTCTCTCTTGGATTCATCCTTAGCATACTAGTGTTGATTTTTATTTGGGTTATTTTTATTGAAAAGAGGTTTTAATCCTGTCCTTCTCTGATTAGACTTCTCCTTCTTCTTATCCTTCCAAGATTTCTGCATGGATTCTCTTCTCTTTCCTTGCTCATACATGTACTTATCCTTCCAGATGGTCTCAGTCAAAGTCTTGGGTTCATCATATTGGATATTCTCCTTATAAAAGGATGGTAATCCACTTAAAAACCTTTTTACTTTTAACTTCTCATATTTTATAAACCCCACATACTTTAACAACCCAACAAAATTATTTTCATACTCTGCCATGGTCATGCTTCCCAACTTGAGTTCTAAGAACTCCTAAATTTTCTTGTCATAGAAGTGTTGTGAAAGGTACTCCTTATGAAAATATTTCTTGAACTACTTCCAAGTTATCCTATTCTCATTAATGTGCTCAAATTGCTTCAGTTGATCCCACCACATAGTAGATTTCCCATGTAAATTGTATGTTTCAATTCTGACTTCTAGGTTTGATGAGTAGTTATGCAATTGAAAATACCTCTTGAGTCCATGAAACCATGCCTCAACATCATCTTTCCTTTCTCTTTCACTATCAAAGTATGGTGTCTTAAGCTTCATCAACTCTCCTTGAAAACTTTCCTATTCATGTCTTCTTCTTTGGTTCCTAATAGGAGCCACCTATGGACTACTTATGGAATATTCAAATGCATAAAATTTCCTTGCTGAGTAGGGAGGTGAGTGATGTCTATGAGTTCTAATAGCACTTCTTGAATGACCAGTTCTTCTGTAGTCGTCTCTTCTCTCATGACATCTTCCCTCTTCCTCCCATTTTGAGTTTGATCAATTCTTTGTTTGCCTCTGCAACTAATTTAATATTTTCATCACTTGGGAATTTATCTAATTGTGTTCTCTTATGAGTCTCCCATTGTCTTCTTTGTAACTTTGCACTTCAATTTTCAGGCTTCTCATAGTCTCTATCAATGTTTCTTTCTCCCCTCTGGCCTGCTGTCCGTTGGATTATGTCTTTGCATTACCAAAACTAATATTCTGAACTTTGGCCTCTTTATCATGGATGGAATCTCCCTCTCCTTCTTCCATTTCTTGAATACGCATTCTTATATTGAAATAATATGTTTACACCCCCTAATTCTGCAAAATGTGCAAGAAACAATTTTGTTAGTATTATGCATATTATTTTTTTTCCAAACAATGCTACTGGTCCTTTTTCTTCTTAATTCATGAAGAATATGTTATCATTATCCATATTATATCACTTCCATGTTATCCTTTAGTTGGTACATAATTCAAATTCTGCACATGCGCTTCCTTCAAACAACTTTCCATGTGACCATGGATTGAAACCATGGGTTTATTCACTCTTTAGCACCTCTAATTGAGCCCCTTTACCTTTTCATGAGACCAACGTTGGGACCAAGTACTCCAAACTTCGACCTTCATCTATTATCCCTTTTCATTCTCTGAATCCCTTCCAATAAATCCACTTAGCAGATCGGGTGATCAAGATTTGATCTCCCATCGACAGGATGGTCCCGCCCATATAGAGGATCCAATGAGATCAACGATCACAACTTAATGATACGTTGAGATGGACATCCTTTATCGATTTAGGACTTAGGTGCTCTGAGACTCCAAGAAATTTCAACTCCCACATCTTTCAAATCCATCAGAGTGATACCCGTGAAAGTACTTACTCTATTCTTCCATTGTTGATCCAACGACCATGACTTAATCAAGTGTTGGGATAGATGGTACTTATTCATTTAGGGACTTTGGTGATCTGGGACTCTAGGACATTACAAATTCTGCGTTATTCCACTTCCACAAAGTGATAACTGTCGAAGTGCTTATGCCATCCTTCCATTGCTTGATCTAACTGTTAATAAAGGTCCTGAAGGGATCTTCGATTGACAATATGTGCGAATTCATGACTTCGATCTTCGACACTTTCACTAGTAGAGACATTGAACACCCCCGGAGGCCATACTCCCAGAGATGACATGGAATGATGACATCACCCATGGTGACATGGGCCCATGGCATGTGCATCATGTGTCACTAAAAAATGAATAGGTTGTGGCCTACAAGGTACTGAATCTGGGTGACACATGTCCCCACATGGAACACTTTCCAGATGGCCTATGCCATCAATTGGACGATCCACATTCTTTGCTTCAGATATGACGACATGCATGATTTCACGACAACGGCCTTACACTTCGGGGCTTCACGCTTTGGGGCTTCTCACTCGAGATGACCACCACACAGTCGAATGACCAAATGGTGAAGGGCGAAGATCTATGGTTGAGACTCTCCTTTTCAATGACTAGGATTAAATATGGTACTTTGGAGCTTCGGGACTTTAACACCAAAATATATTTCACCCACAATCCTCTGGATAGACAAATTTATGAATACTTGGAAATCTATGGACATTTGTACCCAACAATCAACGATCAGGATTTACTTTGGAATTTGGGACTTTGAGGAATTTTGCACTCCATGCAACCACAAACAGTTTCTCCCAGAGTGTCGAATTGTCGAACCACTCGTGGATCTAATGACTCACACCCTCCCAATGATATACAATGTAGATTCACTCCGAGACTTCATAGCTTCAAGGATTTCTCCTCCTAGTGACATAAGGGTCATTTTTTCCCAAAGTGTTGAATCTCTGAATTGTGAGAGCTACGAGTCACGTTACATGATGGGATCTATGGTTGAGATCCACTCTGCTTTGGCCAAGACTTACGGCCCGAGAAATTTGATCAATGGTTCTCATTCTCTTGCACTCAGATCCATCGATCCAAAACTCCATGATTCCATGGTGGTGATCGCTCCTGAAATCAAAAGGGAACAATCACAATTCTATGATCCTTTACAAAGGATCTTTGTCTGCATGAAGTTCTGGCTTCTACGTAATCTTTGTAGTGCTATCTCTCCTAATCTTTAAGATTTCAAGGACATAATCATTCTTAACCATAAAACCCTATCCAATAGTTCCATCCCATACCAGTCTGGTGTTTCAACCTGAAGCTCTGATACCAATATGTAACATACCCAGCCACCCAAAGGCCGGGCACGCTACTTCAATCCCACTTCTGAAGTTATTTCAACTTCTAATCTAACTTTTAATTAATAAATATCCGTGAATTATTCACATTCATAGATCAAGATACATGATACAACATAGGTAAATGAGACACATCTCATGCAGAACAATAACCAACAAGAATGCATACTATGGATACAAAATCCATAGATAAATAAATACATAGCGAAATAAATACACAAGTAAATAGAACCATAACAGAGATAACTTATCTTTAATGAAAAAAATCACCAACTAGCTGCAGACCAAGGACGTTCCACCCAACCATAGACATTGTTGTTCCAAGTCTCAATAACAATGTCACTCCAAAGCCAAGGCTATGAATCCACAAGGACGATTCTAGAGTGTCACTTGGATTTCCAAACCAATCATCACTCAAGGTCTCACATGATTCTCAACACCCACAAAAATCCAAGTACACTAGATCTCCTCTACCCAGCCTACACAACCCAAGAGAATGGAACCCCTTCTCTGGCACGTAATCCCTCAGACTGTCCATCTCCTTCAAGGGATCTAATGCATCTATTCAAGAATATCCATGGTGGGACTCTCATGATTCATAGCTGTGAGAAAAACTAAACACAAGCAAAAATATCTTCCACATGCAGACCTTAATTCATGGATGGAATACACCAACAGTCTTTACAGCCAACAAAACCATGGCTCCTCTTCAACATCTTGTTTCCCTTTCCCAAGAAAACATGAATGAGGAAAGATGAGTGGGTGAAAGAGTGAATGGAGAGAGAACATAATGAAATGTGTGAACAATGAGAAATGAGTGAATGAGATAATGAGTGAAGAAGAAGCAACCCCCACCACAGACCAAAGATGGGTTTATGTAAATATTTGAATTAAGGAACCACTTGGACTTGCCCCAAATAAGTTCATGTAAATGTTATTCTCCATTAAAACAAAAATGGGTAAGTAAAATATAAAATAAATACTTAGCCCCTCAATCCCCCTATCTTGTGGAATCATAGACCCATATAACTTTTGTCCTTGTCTTCCTAGTAGCCAATGAAGTATTTATTATTAATAAGGATAAAAAAATTACATTTCCTAGGCACACTGGCCTCTTTCAATTGTTTGGGCACTCTGTCCTTTCATGGATTAACAAAATACATTATTTAATACGAGGCTAAAAATACATGGCATTACAGTGATCCTAGGGGGATTTGAAAGGGAGAAGGAAAGAGCTATAAGAACACCCCTATAGGTCACAGTCTAATATAAACTTAAGGATTGAGGAGAGAATAGTTCGAGTTGGTAAATGGTTGCCAAGGTTGTGTACCTGCAAAACAATGTTTGAAAAATCAAAACAAGACCAAATATGATGATATAAGCCTCAAGACAAGTGGGGAATTAACAAAAAACACATCTGTCCCAAAATTTCAGCAGCAAGGAAATATATATCGTCAATGAAGAAGTTATAACAACTACAAATTAAACCATCAAAATTGAGTATATGATATTTGGACAATAAAGCTTGCAACTAGTACACAATATTCCAATGTTTAGACCAAGACTTTGATGACAAATGAGGGCTATTAATGCGAGTTATCAACAAGTATTTATTAAATCCCAATGGATGTAGAAAAATTTAGCTACAACCACAAGTTATAGCCACTGAAATTAGAAAGTAAACTACCCAATCAATATCTTATCATCAATAAAACAATTATCACAACTTACAAGTAATTTTCAGCAATAGAAAAATGGAAAAAGAGTATGAGAGAATATGTTTTATGCAACCCTAATGGTTGTAGTTTAATTCTTCTTATAATAATACAATTACTTATCAAATCAAGATGTCGTTGGAGGGCAAGGTATCCAATAACATATAGAATTTAAATCCAACCTTGAACAATTCAATCTCTTTAATTTCACGTTTACGAATGCAACAATATTCAATTTCCAATGCTATTACTTCCTTATCTATTGGGTTAATGGAGTCTCTTTCTTGGTCACAAACAAGTTAATATATGGTTTTATGATCTTCTAGAGGTGTAAACCCTATTATTCCCTAGAGAATATAAATCGTAGTAAGGTTTTTCTACAAGGGTGTAAACCCTCTTACTCATAGCAATCCTTAAACCATTTCAATGACAATAGTAAGAATTTCCTTGATGGTGGGTGTACGCCCTTATAATCCTAGGGTTTGACAATATGATCTTGAAATTAAGAATAAAAATACAAAAGTGAAAAAATTCCTTACCTAATCCAAGAAATATCATGCAAAACCCTTACCTATCAAAGATATTCCAACGATATTCTAAGAAGAAGCATCCAAGAGAAATCACTATCCTTTATTCCACCAATAGACAAGTCTAGCATCCATAATGACCAAAAATAAGAGAGAGTGAATTTCCCAAGAGGGCCAAAATTTTATTCCAAGAGAGATTTATCAAGTGATGAGTTATGATTTTTTAACAAGTGACTTGCCTCATATTTATATGAGGAAAACCGAGCCCTAGTTTGTCCACTTTACAATTAAATCCATATATTGAGGCTAAAACCTAAATTACAATGCTTAATGAGAAAATTGATTTGTCATTTTTCCCACATAGGATACAAAATGACCAAAAATAACAAAATGATAGGACATTAGCCCACAAATATCTCCTCCAAAGTGGCATGTGCAATGGAAAAACCTCCAAACGTTAGCACATCAAGCTATAAGAGTACCACATTATCCCCAAATCAATCAATAGAGTGGGGCTTCAAGCCCACAACACCACCAAGTGCACCTAAATGGTAAAACATCCCCTCAAAGTATGATGTCATGGTTAAAGAAGAAGACATTTGGGCACACGAGGGTGATGTCATGTCTTCTTCATATCTCTGGGCCATGTCCATATGCTAGAGACTTAATTTCAAGTCAAACATTCATCTTTCGATGCCTCCAATTAGTGGGTCACTACATCCATCCAAGGGGATTTTAGGTCCCTATGGAGGTACAAGTGGCCTAGTCCCTCCATGAATCTCTTCCATAGAAAAAATTCTATCAATTACAAACAAGTACACCCTCCAAGGGTCCACAAGTCACATGTATCATGCCAAGTAAGACACATTTAATAAAAAAACCACCCAAACATGTGCATCAAATCCCACCTTTTCAAAATAACAAATGCTCAAATACCTTACAAAATTTGGCATATTTAAGTATGGGAGGGTTGTCATGCTGCCCTATTGGGTAGACCAATCCCCAAGTCAAGGAGCATTTACCAAGAAGACCCTCTCTAAGTCATGTTGTGAGTATGAGATGGATTTCGGTAATACTTTTGGGAATGGGTTTCTTGACATATCAAGGGATCATATTTTCTCATATGTTGAAATATTAGTTGTTGAAAGATTGGTTGTCATTGAATTGTTGAAATATTCATTGTCATTGATGTCAACCCTTGAATATGAAGTTAACAAGTTGCATCTCATTAACAATACATTATGAGTTGACCCTAAATTAGAAAAAAGGTAAATTCTCGAAAAAATAAAATTGACTTTAGAACTTTCTCAGATGAATCTAAAATTGACCAATAACTAAGAGATAACTAGAGTGACACTATTCCTCATCTCGCTTTTTTGATTACATGCATAAACAAAGAGACAACTAATAATAAAAAAATTTAAAAACTCACAAAAACACTAAAACTTGAATTTGAGGCATCATATGAGGGACGTTGTCTCCCAAAAAGTGTCAAAATAGACTCCTATCTAATAGATTAGATCGTAACGGAAGTGAACTCTTTGAGACACAACTCCTTGTAAAATTTCATCCTGATCGGGTAATTGAGTCAAAAGTTATGACTCTCAAAAATACTTTCATTTTTTAATGAGATCCTTATTGGAAACACATATATACAGAGAAGAGTCAATTGAATATTTTTGTGTGAATATAGATTGATAGATCTGAGGTAGTGAGACAAATTAAAAAAAAAGTTCAGCGAAGGGAGAAGTTTACATGAGCGAAGTGTATGAAAGAAAAGATGCTGCAACATTGTCTATGAGGTAATCCATGAGTTGCAAAAATGGGAAAGCGCTAACATCCACAAGCATGCAGTGTACATGTCACAGATCTGTGAAGAAGACAAGCAAGATATTAGAGATCTAATCCACTAGGTCAACTATAGATAGAGGGTATGTCTTCCTATGTATGTTAGAGTGTGTATTTTGAATAAATCAGGAACATATATGTCTTAGTGATTCATAAACATTTGATTTGGAGAACTCTCTTGTTGATCTTGGTATGAGGTATGTGTGGTTGCAGTCTTGATGAGATATATAATTAATAGTAGCAATAGAAGTAGCAACAAAAATATCAGTTACAATGACATAGGTAGTGACATATTGGTCTACATTTATATTTCAGGATGGTTGGATAGGGAAAGGAAAGGGAGTTGTAGCCTCTTTCCAGTTGGAGTCGATAAATTAGGGAGTTGGACCTTCCTTCAGGTTGCAGCCTATAAATAGGGGGTTGGATCATTCTTCATGTTGTATATGGAGAAATAGGAAGTTGGTTCTTACAATGAATGTACTCTTTGGTAAATAAGAAAATAATTCTGTGGTTTTTTCCCGCATTGGGTTTCCTCATAAAATTCTGGTGTATTGTGTTTATGTGATGTTTATGCACTGAATTATGGTGTTGATGATATATTGAATGATAATGAGAAACAATTGAGAATTATTGAAGGTTTTATATTGTGATTAAAAGTACAAATTGTGCTCATATTGATTCACCCCCCCTCTTAGTATTCCAACATAATCTATGGGTGCCTTTGTGGAGGGTGTGTTGCATCCTTTGTTTGCAATGCAATGTTTTTCCAATCTCTTTTATTTGTCGTTAATTTATTATGATCCAAACATTGAGTTTTATGTGCAATGAAAAGTAAATAACACTAAAATTTCTTGTTAAGTTAGAAACACATTAAGTTCCATATGCACTGGAAATTAAAAGACACCGCAAATGCATTCCCCCATCGAGCGAGGAATTTATTAGTTA